>CM031243.1:587031464-587166527 GCA_018340775.1 Taxus wallichiana var. yunnanensis
GGATTTCTACTATGGATATGGCATCTCCTCGGCTCATTCTTCGATTATTACCCTCGGGGGAAATGGGCAAGTTAATCCACTAACAAAATCTGGTGACTATTATAAGGAAGTTAGTCAATGAGTCTCAAACGAAACTCGCACAAGAAGCTCTATGATGCTCTTTGGGAACAAAGATTACACCAAAAAGAGCTATTGGAATGTCTCCTTTTCAAGTGGTATATGGAGTAGAAGCTCAATCCGCCATGTAGAATGGAGGCTATGACAAATTGCTCGTGATCTAATGAAGGCCATCAAGATACTAGTTTCGATGATGCTTTGGATAAGAGAGAATTATGTACCTTCACAAACTAAATGAGGACAAATTGGAGGTTGCTGATCGAATATCTATTCACCAAGAAAAGGTAAAGGTCCTGTTTGATAAGAGAGCTAGGTTCAGAGATTTCAAGTGGAGACACTTTGTCTTTTGTTATGGGATAAAAGGCATGAACCTCACTGCTTGCGCCATGGCAAGTTTGATTCCCTTTGAGCCTCGGACCTTTCAGATCTGTAACTTTGGCTGGTAAGAATTCCTTTTATCTTGATTACATGGATGGTTCTCCTCTCCACTTCCTTATAGTGGCGATACCTCAAGTTGTTCAAGTCCTAGGTGATTAGGAGTCCCTTGTATTTTCCTGCGTATGCGTTTTTGCTTTTCCTTCCTTTTTGTTTTTTGGTGTATTTGTGTCCTCTCGTTGGTCCTTTTTGACTCCAGTTGCCCAATGGATAAGGTAGATCGATCTGCTTCTCTCCGAGTTTGTCTAAGTTCTTGCCTTGTCTCATTCCTTGAATTTATGCCAAGTCATCCCAGCATGGAGCCACCGTTGTCCACTCAAAATTCCCTACTCTTAAAGAAAGTGAACTTTCAAAATTTTGAGTTTTTAGTGTCTTCTCATGAGTCTTGAAATTATTAAAAGTTGTAAAATTGAGAAAAGTCTGCATTTTTAGGGTCATTTGTGTGTTTTTGGGCACTCGTTTGGACATTTTTTCCCAACCTTGTCCCAAGTTCAAAAGTGCGTTTTGTTCCCGATCGGCAAAATCCCCGAAGTTGTTCCATTTTCGCCCGTCTGAACTTTTCGTCCCAAATGTCCCAAAGATAATCGGGCAAGTTGTTCCATTTTCAATAACAACGCTTGAACACAGCGTTTCTGGTGACTTTCATGCTCCCAAATGTCCCACGTCAAATTGTGTAAGTTGTTCCATTTTCAAATGATTCACCCCGACCGCGTGACTTAGCATGCACTCATGTCCCGCGTGTCCCAAAAGGCATTTGTGCGTCTTTTCCCTGCTTACGCACCGAATCGGCCGAGCCGCGTGTTTGTAGATTACGCGTCTCACATGTTCTAATGAACCAAGTGTCGTTCGTGCTTTAGTTTTTGCCGCTCTACCCAGAATATTCGGCTTATTTAAATTGGTGGGTATGTATTAAATGTGCATTCATGGCCTTTCTCTCTCTAAACGTGCTATATAACGCATTCCCTTTGCATTTTTCACATTGTTTCCATGCTATCCTTTTCCGAACCCTCGCAACCTAATTCCTGCGCGTGTATCCCTTTTCTCTGTAATTCCTCCCGAGTTTAGGTTGTGGCTCATTACTTATCAATATGAAGATCAAATTCTAGGATGAGGAACAAATTTCGCCACTAGAATCTCGCTGCTCCCCAATATTTGGGAAAGCGAAGCTCTGACATCTTGACTTCGGTGATTTTGGGCAAGGGTGGCAGATGCAAAACCCTACACCAATGGCACAAATGATTCACGATAGCGGTTTGGCTTTTCTTTGAGGTTTCTCGATCTTGTATAGTTCTTTTTGCGCCGACATCAGATGTCTTTCAAAGTGGAGCTCACTTCGACCTCCGTTTCAGTGAATTAACCAATATACACGGAACTCATCGCTAAAGTGATGTTTCGCCATTAGTACCGCACCGAGAATCCCCAGAGATGGATAATGCCATGGTTGTTTCCGGATCAAGCACGTGCTTTGTTCAATCAAGACATCGACAAATACAAGGCACGGGTGGCGGCGAAGTCCTCGGTCAAGAACCCTAAGAAGGGGAGCCTCTCGCCCGTCCCAAACTCTTTTCCGGCAGATTTTAATGAAGAATTGTCTGACTTTATAATTCTAATGTGAAGCTCAGTTATGGGTTTTCCTCTGAACGAATTCCACTTACTCCGGATGTGCCCGCTCATTAGCATGGTGTGCAAGGAACACAAAATATCAATTGGCGTAGATCATCAACATGAATTTGGGCAGAAAGATTTATCGAATGTATGCTTAAACGAAGAAGTTCTATATGACTTCTGGCCCGATGTATGCCTGGCAAACATGCGTCCATCGCAGCAATGGTTTGGTTTTTCCTACCTCGACGCTCACAAAGATGATCCAAGATATGCCTACCGCCCAGCTTCACCACCCTGAGACCAAAGAATCGTAATTTCAGAAGGGTCAATGACGCTTTCACCATGTACGTGGTCGTCGAATGCTCGAAGGTGATCATCGCTTAGAGATTTTCCCACGATGAATGCATGAATCTAATATCGCGCTACTTGCTTATTTCATACAATTCAGAAAATTCTCCTATATCAGCTTCAGAAGCATCGGCTATGAGCACCCTCTGCGGCTTCCCATGTTTCTTATTTGCAATGATAAGATGGCTTATGATTGAAGTATGCGAGGCAATTAGACAAACCGCACTGATAACTCACAGAGACAAGAAGATTTCCGGATTGCACTTTCCCATCTCTTTGGGAAATTACACTTGTAAAATGTACTGCTGGACGTAGAACATGAGAGAGCCCTAGTCCATCACTGCTTCATTTCTTCAAGCCAAGAACCCGCTTCTTGATCAAGAAGTTAATCGAACGTAACATCAAGATAATCTACCATCATAGAGATACAAAAGACTATCGCGCCGATCGTGAGATGATTTTGAGGCCAGGAGAAGGCATTGTGGTAGGTTCTCCCTGCAATTGATCCAAGAACTCGGCTTGTACCAAGTTCCCAAAGGACTCGAGGATGATAATTCGATCTATACTCATATGAGTAGCATGATGTTGCAGGTGATTAAGCACACCCCTTGGAGGACTTGATTGAACAGAAAAAAAAGATGATCTGGATGAGATCCTTGCTCCGGAGCCTTTAGTCGGACTACTAAGGTCCTGGTTTCCAGACAGAAAGTTCGAGAGCTCAAGGCACTCGGAGAATCCTCTTCCAAGGATGTTTCAACACCAAGGAGAGAGACATCAATTCTAGGTCGGAAACACCACCGCAAACCCCACCGCCTCATCAACACAAGGACTCGAAGCCTTCCACTCCTTCTTCATCCACTCAAGTGTACCAAGAAGAAACTCAAGGAGGTTAAGAAGGGCCTGTGGAAAATGACCTCAAAGAAAATAGGTAGAAGTGCCTATGGGACCAGAGAACATCATCGTTTCCGTGAAAGTGAAGAAAGTGAAATGCCAACCCTCGCAAATGCTCCCGAAGACCCAACCGATAAGGACAAAGAGGTCCGCAGCACCGAACTTCCAAGTGCTATTGATTCTTCTCGCAGCCAATTGTCTCCAACGCCCCACTCACATCTCAACTTGAGACCACATCCGTGTAAACCTTGAGCGTGCCATGAACTCTATGTCTCTTGGTACTCTTGCCCTCCCGCTACTTCCTCTTCTTCTTTGCATGGGTTCAACCTCTTGTTGACAAGAGAAAGAGGAAATCTTCCTCTCGAGCTCGGGGCCAAACTTTAATGTTTGCCATCCTCATGGGCACCACTCCTTCTCGTGCCAAGAAGCCGTAACCACCTCCAGCATAGTGTCTCGATGCTCAAGGTCAGCAATTCCTAGAGATTACTAAGCCTACATTTGACAAATCAAAGCAGACTTACAGGTCATCCGACTTAGAGCTCTCAAGAATTCCAATTGGAGAGTCTACTCCTCGAAGGTGAGATCCACAACCTCCAGAAACGTCACACGAGAGTCATCGGGAGGGTAGAGAAAGGGCAGCAAACTATTGAACAGTTGGAAGAACAGTGCCCAAATTCTCACAGGCTTCATCAAGTCTCTTTGTCTAAGGACAAAGTTTTGGACCCTACTCCGGTGACCACTCTTCCACCACCTGTAATTTTGAGCCAAGATGGAAGATACAGAGTATCAAAGACATGCACAAGTATTCTGCCTATGGAAGAGCTATGGAAGCCATGGTGGATGATATGCTTGTTACAGGGTTGAACTTCATCGAGCGAGAGTGAAGCTTTTAAACTCCATGGAAAATTGAACAATTCTGGCACATGTGTTTCCGCCCTCTACTATCGGGATCATGGATAAAGAGCTCAAACTCGGAGTAGTTGCAGACAAGAGACCTCGCCTTATGGGACAGAGGCAGATGAGAACATCTTACTAGCTAATAAGGTTTTGATGATGCAAAGGATAATCTATCAAAATCACGGGTTTACAGGCGTGGAGTGGAAGATCAATGTCTTGGAGGAGGCTTTGGGAGGGCCGAAGAACAGCCATGTTGCGAAGGGTGAAGCTTTCAAGACACTGGTGGTCTTTGCTTTCAAAGACATACACTGTCATCTTCAAGATGAAACTTCTGGTATGCCCCTTTCCTTGCAAGAAATCAAAGCTCAATTCAGAGCTTTTGTCAAAGATAACTTATTCAAGGAAAGTTCCATCTCCAAGGAGAAAATGAAGGATATTTGCTCTCTTCAATCTGCCATCGAAGAAGCAAATAAAGATTATCATACTCATGTCGAGTTTGATAAAGAGATGGAGAAGTGTCTTGGATTTTGGACTCCGCCTGCAGCCAACACGCCACCCTCATGGCGCAGACATAGCCGAGGCGTTGAAGAAATTCAGGGGCAGATTTTGAAAGCCGGGCGGGTCCTCCCAAGAATCGTAATGCCAATTGCCTTCTTCTCCTTATTCTTTTCTTCTTCCCTTTCTTTTCCATTTTCTTTGTAAGAAGCCGAGGTATCATACGCGCAAACCCTTAACTATTCTTGGTTAAAAGAAGCTACATTTAAGAGTAACTGATTTGTAAGTTATATAATGGCCTCTCTATGCCATTCTGGGAGGAAGAACTTGGCATATTTTCTGAAAGTGTAAATAGATCACAAAGAAATCAATACAAAAGGGCTTTCCATTCTTTGTCTATCTAATCTCTGTTATCTCTGAGCTTTCGTTTAATGTTTGTGAAGATCATTTGTTTCTAGTTTGTTAGTCTCGCTGATTGCATACTCTTCAACTTTGCAATACATGGTGATCTTGTACAACCAAGAAGGAACTTTGTGTCCTTGATTAATGAATCTGTGTTACGTTAAGAAACTTTGTGTTCTGGCAGATGTTATTTACAGAACTTTGTGTCTTTAAATTCCATCTTATTTATACGATACGAATGATCTTATTTTCAATTCACTGTAACTTCACATACATAAAGAATTACTCTGCTATCTATAATTCTGCATGTTGCCTTTCTGCTCATTCTCGCACTCTCATTCCTCAGTCCTTTTGTAATTGATGATCCTTACGAAAGACACTTTTGTAATATCCAAGTTTAACCAGAAAATGATATTTTGTATATTTGTAAATAAGTTTGTTTCTGAATAAGGGAACCTCTCCCATTAAAGAGGAGGGACTTCTTGTCCCCTGACTGTTGCTCTTCGTTAAAGTCCTATTTGACGACCAACAGTGACACATTTAAAATGCCTAGCTTAGAAACATTTTGTGAAAGACTTACTAAGGAAGAATCCAAATTGTCTCAACTTGAGTCTTCCATCTCTCAAAAGGCATTAGTTGTATCTAATCCTAAGGGCAAGGGAAAACCAAACAAGAAACCAAATCCACCCCTTCTCCATCTCAAAATGCTCCTAAACCCAAAGAAAACAACTAAAAACCCAAAGGGTCTTCTAAATCCAAGAATAAGTCTAGTCTGCTCATGCTTTTTTTGTGGGTAGTAATCATGAAGAACATAGGTGCTATAAGCGAATGCAAGCCTCAGAGGATGCATCAAGAAACAAAAATTTCTATCTCTACTCCACCTCCTTCTAATCAACATGGAAAAGCACTTAATGTTGTTGGGAGATCTCGATCACCACTGGGCAGCACTGGGTTATAGATTCTGGTGTTTCTCATCACATGACTTCTTCTAAGGAGTCTTTTGTTTCTCTAGGTTTGAGTTCTACTTCCAAAATTGAGGTTGGAGATTCTTCCTTTCTTTCTATTAAAGGAAAAGGTGATATACAACTTGATGGTGGCAATATCCAAGATGCACTATATGTTCCTAACATCACTACAAATTTACTTTCTATGTATCAAATTTGTCATTCTGGTCAAGGGAAAACAATGACTTTTACACCACATGGGGCAGAAGTACGAACTTTGTTGGAGCCAAATTCACTTGTTGCTTAGGGTATTGTTGATCATAGTTCTAGACTATATCACTTTGAGGGTTTTGATGACACTTCCTCTATAGGGACATGATTGGTTTCTCATGCAGATTCAGAGAGTAAGCTTTGGCATGAAAGATTTGGACATCTTAATTACATATATTTGAAGGAGTTGAGCACTCATGCTATGGTAGATGGTCTTCCTAGAGTTTCTTGTCTTGAGGGAGTTTTCTCTGTTGTGCATTAGGGAAACAACACCAAGATCCATTTCCTAAGAATTTTTCTAAGAGAGTTTCTTCACCACTTGAGCTTGTGTATAGTGACTTGATGGTTTTTCCAACCCCCTCTTTCAATGGAGCTAAGTATGCACTTATGTTTATTGATAATTTCTCAGGCATACTTGGGTTTATTTTCTCAAGTACAAAAGTGATGTTTTTCACACTTCAAAGTCTTCAAGGCTTTGGTCGAGAAATAATCTTCTAGTTGCATAAAGAACCTTCGTATCTTGATAATGGGGCTGAGTACTTCAGCAAGATGAGTTTTCTAAATTTTTAAGCAACTCAAGGCTTTATTCACCAAAGATTATGTTGCTCATACTCCACAATAGAATGGCTTAGTAGAAAGGAAGAATAGAACTTTGAAGGAAATGGCTAATTGTATGATGCATTCTAGAGATTTACCACCTATCTCTCTAATGGGCAAAAGTGCTTAATTGTGTTAACTATATTCAATCACACACCACACAGAGCACTTGAGCATTTGACTCCAGAGGAAGCTTGGTCCAACACTAAGCCAAATGTCTCATTTTTTGAGTCTTTAGGAGCCATGCTTGGGCCTTTGTGCCAAAGAAGAAAAGGAAAGCTTTGGATAAGAAGAGTAAACCCTTGATCTTTGTAGGGTATTGTGAGGACATGAGAGCTTATCATATTTTAGATCTTGATACACATGGTGTTATTTTTCGAACACATGTTTAGTTTGATGAGCGTTTCACTCCTCATAATTCTTCATCTTCTTCCATTCTTTCTTCTTATTCATCTCATCTTGATGATACTTTCTTTGAGGAGATTAATGAGGAGGTTATAGATGCCATTGAGGATCCTATTCCCACTGATGTTGTCACTATGCCTAAGTGGGCTCATACTACGCTGAGGTTTCTAAGGTAAAGCACCTTTCATAGAGGATCTTCCACCCACTAGGCATCATCATGCACATTCTACTAGTTCCGACTTTTGTGTTAGGTAGTTTTGAGGATCCACAGCCTTTTTTCAAAGGCTCATGGGATACAGGAGTGGGGATGATGTGTATGACAGCAGACTGAGTATTCTTCTTTGATGAAGAATCATACTTGGGATTTGGTATCTCTTCCTAAAGGAAGAAAGATGGTTAGGTTTAAGTGGGTATACTTGAACCAAATACACAATGCTTAATGGGTCCATTGAAAGTATAAGGCTCTTCTTGTTGCGAAGGGTTTTTCACAAGTTGAAGGTATTGATTACTCTCCGAGACATTTTCACCCATGCTTCAAGATGGATTCTCGTATGCCTTGTACTTGCTATTTCGCATCACAGGGGTGGTCCGTATACCGGATGGACGTGAAGAGTGCCTTCTTACATGGAGATCTACAAGAGGAAATATATATGGAGCAGTTGGCTGGATTTGTTCAGGATTCTTCCCTTGTTTGTTGGCTCCGAAGGTCTCTCTATGGTCTCAAACAAGCCCCTCGGGCTTGGTATGAGAAGATGAATTCTTTTCTTCTATCTACTGGTTTTGTTCATTGCCACTCGATCATACAGGTGTATCTTTAGCATGTCGGTGAGGATATTGTGATACTTGTGTTATATGTTGATGATCTCATTTACTGCGATAGCTCTTCTTCCCACATTCAGAGTATTCGAGAGGGCTCTTTGTACACGTTTGACATGACAGATCTTGGGCTAGTGCATTATTTCCTTGGTTTGCAGATTTCCCAGACAGATTTAGGGATTCATTTGAGTCAGCAAAAGTACACCCATGATCTTCTTAGGTGCTTTGATATGGCTGATTACAAGCCAAGTCCATCTCCTTTTCAGTCTGGGGTTACTCTTACATCCACATGTACCACACCACTTTGTGATCCTACGTTGTATAGGCAGTTGGTTGGGAGTCTCATGTACTTGACCCATACTCGCCCTGATATTTCATTTGCAGTAGGGCTTGTATCTCGGTTTGCACATTCTCCTCATAGTAGTCATTGGCAAGCTACTAAAAGGATTTTGCGCTATTTACAGGGAACTTCCCACTTTGGCCTACACTACACTAGGGGTTCTACTCAGTTGGTTGGGTATACAGATTTAGATTGGGTAGGTTCTATTGATGATAGGCATTCTACTTCTGGCTATCTTTTCTATCTTGGTTCTTCTCCAGTTGTTTGGGCGTGCAAAAAGCAACAGGCTATTGCACTTTCATCTTTAAAGGCAGAGTACAGGGCAGCAGTTATAGTGAGTCAACAGATTCTTTGGCTTCACTAGTTATTGATAGAGTTTGGATTCCCACAGATTCACTAACTGTACTTTGGTGTGACAACCAAAGTGCAATTCACATTTCTCGCAACCCAGTTGAGCACCAACATACCAAGCATATCAAGATACACATCCACTTCATTTTAGCAACACATTCAAGATGGAGTTCTTTGCTTGAGTACCTTCTTCGGCTCAAATAGGGTTGCGAGACATCTTTACAAAACCTTTTGCATCACCACATTACTTTGAGTTATGTGGAATGTTTGGGGTTTCGGAAGTTTTTCTTGGGGTGTTGGTGAGAACATCTTCCTTCTTATTCTTCTTCTTCTCTTTCCTTATAGAAGGATTCTTTCCTTCTTTTGGTTTGAGATTTCTTCATGGATATATTGTACATGAGTACCTCATCAGACCTAGTTGTCGGGACTCATACTGTGGACATGCCACTTCTATTTTGGCCCCTAGCTTCACTTGAGGGGGTGTTAGAGTAGGTATTTACCTTAGCTCATGTTCACCTAGGTACATTATTCACCTTTATTGTATTTATCCTCACCTACTTATGTGTGTGGATATTTCTTTTATTTATTTAGATATTAGGAGATATTATCTAGTTTTTAGGTATAGTTCTTTCCTTGATCTATGTTATTGAGTAGTTCTTTCCTAGATCTATGGTATTGACTAAATCCTTGATGTCTAGTTCTCTCATAAATCTATGGACTTGACTAGTTCTTTGATGACTAGTTATTTCCATGATTTATGGCTTGATCTACAACCTTGATTGGTTCTTAGATTGTTATTCCTTGCCTATATAAGCAAGGCCCATTCTCATTGTATTTCATTGAGTTCCATAATAATATATGATATTGTTGCCCAATTGTTTGCAAAGGTTTTGTGTAAAGTTATTCCGAAAATTGCTTTCATCTTATTGATCATGGTGTTTGATTAGCATCATGTTCTTGGCTTGGTATGATCGGTTATCAATACTTTTATTAATAAACCCTTTACATCATAAATGAGTTAAAACTATAATATGTACATCATGAACATAAACCACATCTCGATGCCCTTGCATCATTGTACTCATACTGAATGCGAATTCCCTTTGTCTTAGAGAATACACTTTTTCAATAGAAATTTTACTCCATAAGTGCATCGCCCAATTCCAACTCGTATATTGGTGGATACACAATATTAATATAGTGGTGGAGAGATCCCATAATCCATGAACACTAATTACTCTCGGGATCGCATGAATTTAATTAGCTTGGAGTGATTCTCGGTCATGCGACAAACTAATGTTATTACCTTTATAAACTCTTCCTCGCTACAACGAAACTTCAAACCACCTTCACATTATTTTCTGACCGGGAATAATAAAACTTTATAACAATGTCATCGCAGATTGATCATCTTATTTCCAAAAGCCAATCTGCACAATTAACACTAGTAACTCCGAACTCAAAACCAACTTGAGCACCGCCATATTTCCTCAATGAAACAAAACAAAACAATTTGTTTCTTCCCACTAATGCCCACATTTTGCCTCTTCTTATTATCAATCCATCCATCATTGTTAATTTAGAAATTTTCTTTTTTTCAACCGTTTCTTCATTCTCTCTAACTTTACCTTCTCTTTTCCTTTTGCTTGAGAAATCTTCCAGATTCTTTTCTTCTTTATCTTAGTGCAGTACCACATGAAAGTTATGGTGTGATCAAAACATTCCACATGAGCCCAACAAACAAGATGACATGCGAACTCATGACTTTAAATACTTGCGAAAATAATCCAACGTACTATGCTTGCTGTTATGATTGCTCTAACTTCAATGACTTCTTTTTTAAAATTGAAAATGGGCTCATTAGTTATTTTCACATTTCTCATTTTTAAACTTTCGATATTAATCCAAAGTTTGAATTCAAGTTATCTATTTAGTGATTATGTTCATTTCATCTATGGTAAGATTGAGCAATTATCTAATATTAACAAACATTGTTGTTGGATCACTTTTAGAACATATTATTCAATTTATTTCTCTTCTACAAATTTTATATATTAATAGATATTTGTATGGTTGAACGTAACTTGCTGGGTGCATCGTCATTGATTGCCCAAAGAGTTAATGATCATCCTAGACCAAAAAATACATAAGTGCATGTTTTGTTATGCATGCATTGTTGAAAATCGACATGCCGAAAAGTTACGGTTTTCCTATTTGTACACTTTTAAGGGTCTAAAAAATTAGAAGAGATTAGTATGGACTAACAAATAAATTTATATCTCCATACCCCAAAACCAAACCCTTCTCCATTTTAAACTTGTAGATTTCACGACATGTAGTTAAAGCACACAAAATTAAGGCAAGATGTTGCATATGAGTAGGTGAATTGACAAGGGGGATTAAGCCCTAGGCATACTAGGCAACTGCCTAGGGCACAATAGGCACCTAAATCTAAATATTTTCATTATTTTTGGCTATTATTAGAATTTAACATTACTAATTTTTACTTGAAGTTAATAATAATTGACCCTTGTATTGATATTATTATAAAGTAACATAATTTTCATGTATACACATAAAAATGTGCTATAATATTTTTGCAAGTAAAAATAAATATGGATATTTTAAAGCTAAATACGATTTTTGTGTGTTTTTACCGATTCTCTAATGTAGTTCTAGATAATTCAAATGTGTAATTTTTTCTTAGAAAAGATTCATGTATTTTTTATAATGTGAAGTATAAAAAATTATTTGTTGCATTTGAGCATCTCTAGTGATTAATTCTCTCAATCAATAAATTATTACATGTCCTTATTTGAAAACTTTATATGATATTTTTATTTCTTTTGCATACCAAATTCTCTAAATTAGTGATTTATTATGATCCTTATACAAATTTTATACTATGCGATAATGTATGTAACTTTTATTTATTTATTTGATGGGAAAAATTATTAATTAAAATTGTAAAAGGTCACCCACTTCACTTATTACCTAGGGTGCTCCTAACCTTTAATTCGACTCACGAATTGACTCAGCTTATTGTTTCACAAGTGACAATCTCTATCCATGACCATCTATATCATGGAAGCAATAATATAAATAGTTTTTAAATTACACTTGCATGTTCAAATTATGAAAACTGATTCAATAATAATGCATAACTCAAGGTAAGAGCCCTTCATCATCTTACATGTATGTTTGTTTGAACACTTAATTAGACAATTTTTAATTATGATTTATATATTTAATATGGTTTACAATTAGTGGTAGACACATTTTATACATATTTTGAAAATGGAGATTAAATACTTATAAACGTAAATCCATACCAAATTTTACCAAACTCGGATGTTTGGTTAAAGCTTCGAAAAAATTATAGGCCCTGACCAGACGAAAATAAACAATTCTACTATGAACTCGTAATGCTACACCCATCAGGTCTATTTCAGTTTGTTTTATTTTTCTTCTTAAATTTCTTGAGATGGTGATATGATCATCATAGTTACCAAATATGGTGAAATCTTAAAGATTTTCCATATTTTTCATTCAACTGTATTGAACTCTGTATTTTTCAGTGGTAAGATATTAAAATGTAGGATCTTAAAAAATTATGTTATTTATTATTATTTTATACCATAAATATTAAAATTATGAACACATACATGATTTTATAGTCAGCAGCTAAAAGGATTTTCATTTTTCAGTATTGTTTAGAAGGTTTTTAGCAGTCCCTCGAAGATTAGTGAGACCGTATTTTTTTCCATATTTATCATATTTTTCATCGACCGTCTTTTTTCCATATTTGAAGACGATCGCTTAATACTCTCTCTATAAGAAAGTTGCTACCTTAATGAAACATGATCATAATGGCCTAACAAAGTTTCTCCTTATTTTGGCCTAAAGTTTCTCCTTAAAGTTTCTCCTTATTTTGAAAATCAATCCAAGGCCCATCATATGCACACAACATTTCAAGAACCTTGAAAGTCACTAATTGAAAGCACCACAATCTCTTCTGATCTCCCCTTCATTTCCTATTTTGACTCCTACCCTTCCAAGATTTGTCATGGCAGTAATAAAAGCAGATTCGAAGGAGCCGGTGCTTGATGCAAAACTATTCACTGTACTTTGTGAACGAGTATCAGTGAATAGAACTTCATCAGATGTGAGCAACCCTTTCCCAGATTGTAGGTTTTGGTAGTAAACATTATCAAAAGTAGTTGGAGTTGTTGGGTCCAAGTTTATGACAATGCTGGGATCCACATCCATGGGACACATTTGTTGCAGTTGAGTAACATCTGAAGGATCAAGAGTAGAATCTACTGGGTTATTGTATATTCTATTTGCAAATTGGTTACAGTGAGAAAATCCCAATGTGTGAGCACCTGCACAATTCAAAACCATATTCATATATTTAATGACAAGAAAAATTAAAATCTACAATGGTCTTAGATGTTTTTAAAAGGCAGTCCAACCTGAAAAACATTAAATAATAGGAAAAAAATTAGGTGTAAAAAGAGTTTACAGTCCACTGCTCTATGATGTTATTTGGTGGTGTTAGCTTATCTGCTTATCATATCACAAAAATACCTCCCTTTTGGAAATGACTATGAGGAATAGATCTACTTAACTCTCCCTGTCACATCTGGCAGGGATAGTTTAAGAAACCAACTTAATCAGATTTAACTAAAACAAAGCTATTATTGTTTAAATAGATTTAACAGAAAGAAACCTGAAAGAGCAATCATGTCAATTTGAGACAATCCCTTTGAAGTAAACAGGGTGTTCAGCTGGTCAAGATTGAACCCTGCCTCTGGAAGATTTCCAGGAACTCTAGATGCCATGGAAATCAGTCCATCTCTCCGACCCAACTCTACACTGTAAGAGGGACCTCCAGTCTGCCAAAAATACCAGTAAAAACACAATAACGAATAAATAAGCTTGTTCAACACACTTGTTTTTATATTCATTTAAATATTCTCCCTTATATTTTAGAATTTAACAGACCTGTCCCATTTATTAAGAGTGCTTACCAGTCCAACAACATCTCTGGTAGCCAAGGCAAGGATGTCAGCACATGATACAATGTTTGGACACACTGCCTCCACAGCCTGCTTGGCCTTGATGACAGTATCAAATCCATCTCCAGGCAGAGATAAGTTATCTGGATCATCTTTCTCAGCCCTATTGTTCCCAGTGGATGCAATTAGAATAGAGGCATCACATCCCTGGTCCAAAAAAAGAAACAAAGACTCAGTTTGACCCCTTGTATGCATGACATTTTTCTTTAAATTGAAAAAGGTTTTCTTATTGTTATATATGTAATAAATAAAAAGCATATCACATACAACACCTGGGTTGAGAAAGATCTCCAATAATAGCAATGTTTGTAATGGATAGTATTAAATTAAAGGGATCTATCTAAAGATAAGTAAGATTTACGTTATTTTAGGAAGAAAATTATGGAGGTGGTGGGTTGAAAAGCCCCTATCTTGTTTGTATGTTCTCTTTTGAAGGGTTTCAAAGCAGGTCAAAATATATATAGTTGGGATGGATATTTAGTATTTGTGTGTAGTGGAGCAGTCCGAAGGCTAAACACTTGAAAATATGAGGTCTCACGTTGATTTTTTTTTAGTACAGACGCTCCTTGGTGGGTTGTAACGTCTACGAATGTTAACAATTAATCAATCAAACTATTTGATTTTCATTCTTATCATGAAATTATTAGGAGTTTTTTTATCCTAAAGATTTTTTTAATGCCCAATATAATATTGTAATTAGATTGAACCCTAATTTAATTTAACTACTTAACCAGTACACGTACTTTGATGGATCACACATACCAAATATTGTGTGACCCATCGAAGTATCCACTTTAATTTAACAACTCAACCAGTACACATACTTCAATGGATCACACATACCAAATTTGTGTAGAGAGATTTCTTACCTCAACAAAACAGTCATGAAAGAATAGCCTGAGAGTTGCAGGGACTGTAACAAAAGTCTGCTGAAATTTGGTCTGAACTACTTGTTTTACAGTAGATTCCAAACTGGGGCACGTCGAAGCATAAAAATTGTCACTAAGTTGGGCTCTCCCATAGCCAAAACAGAGCCCAAAAACTACATATACAAATATAAGTGGTCCCCTGACCATTTTTGTTTAGCAGACTGACGATTCAGCTTTGTTTTCTGAGACTCCACGAGAATCGAATGTGGAATTTATAGAAGTGAAAAAATGTGCAAACATTTTGGGCTCAGCACCCTAGGTGTTGAAGAACCAGTCATTTCGGCGACTTTTAGTGATGAATATAATATTTCCAAACTGAGACGTAAGGCGACGTTAATTTCGGCTAAACTTGAAATGTTCAACTGATTTTTAATATATATTTTTGGTCGGCGAAATAAACTTTCTTATTTTATTTTTTTATTTTAATAATATGGTTTTTATTTTATTTTTGGTTTATTTGCATTTTGTGGCGTAGGCATTTATATGCTTCTTCAGATTTTTTTGGATTGAAAAGCTCTTTATTAATATAAAAAATATAGTACATAATTAATCATACAAAAAGATGGGTGGTATGATAATACACCCAAGAATTTTAAATCTAATACGTTCAAATAGATCGGTACGTGAGTATGGTCAGCGTGCATAGAGATCATATCAGCATAAATATTTCAATAAAGAAAGAGTACAAAGAAATTAAGTGTCGGCGACAAACATAATGGTCAATGAAGGAGAAGGTGGAGGACTAGGACCGTCGGGGTTGTCACCCCATCCAAAAAAAGCAAGAGGCCCCCTCGGTTCAGGACACCATCCTAGCCATCTTGAGCCTATCCTTGTCCTCTTGTCTAGGAGAAATGACTAGAGCAAGGTGGGGGAATTTGGCATAAGGGTGGCATCCCAAGTGTCACTGTGTGAAACCACCACCACCGGGTGGACCATCCCATCCATTACCGCCACTAGTTACATGAGCACTATTACCGGTTCCATCGTCACCAATGTGGTCATAGCTTTGCCCCCTACCAACCATGCGAAAGGTCGGGCCGGACTCGAAACTCTTACGTCTACTCCAAGTTTGGTGGCGTGGAAAACTTTGGCCTTAATCCTAAGAAGGAGAATATTATCACAAACGAGTCATGGTTCACAACTAACCATACAAGGCACATTACCCTAATGGTCGATGATTTCTAGAGATACTCCACCTTCAAGTAAACTTTCTCTACTTCAACTCAAAATAACTAAATATTTATTGATCCCTTCAATTAAAATAAACATATTTAGAATTGAAAAACCCATATATTGTGATGTAACCCGCACTCTTAAAAACCTTATCTTTTTCCTCACTTCTAAATTATGTGTATCCAATAAATCTTCAATTGCTTTCCAAAATAATTTATTGTATAGGCGTGCCTCCAAAAATCTAATATTTAAAGTGAATAAATGTCCCACCATGTTTACTTAAAATCTAGGATAAGGTTTGCGATGAAAGCTTCTGGGAAGTATATTATAGAGAAGGCTTATTATATAGAAGACAAAATAGACTTGAATTTTTAATATAGTTATAATTAGACACATCCATTTATGCAACTTGTTGGGCGGGGAAGGGAAGAGGCTACCTCCTTATAAATATGAAACAGTTATTAAAAAAACTATTAAACTCTTCTCTAAGGACTTGATAGTATCACATTGAGATAAAAAGAAAAATTGAAAGATTGCACATATATGTAGATTCTAATAAAGTAGCAAGTGGGGCTCCCTCACAAGATCTGTTTTTCCTGTTCATACGAAGAAGTATAAAAGTATTGAAACAATATTATATATACAATTATTTTGACAACTTTACATATCTTTGAAATATAGAAATAGGATCAAAGTCTTTTGTGAAGGGCCTCATAATATTATTTTTAGATTTAAAAAAAAAAGAAATATTATGATGAATATGAAAATATTCTAATAAAGCAATACTAAAATATAGAGTAAAAATATAATTAGTAAAGATGTTTTATTAATTAAAAAAACTCAATGTTTCGGGGTTAATAGTATTTTGTTGGAACATATTATATATTTATAAACAATAAATATGGCTACAATAAATTGGTGGTATATTTGGTCTGATTTCTATGTCAAAAAGAATACCTTGAAAACTAAACAACTTAAGCTAGAAAAGGTGGAAACCAATCCATTATTTATATGCAAATTAAAGTAAAATTTCTCTAATTAGGGTTGAAACTTAGATAAATAAATGTGTAATCAAATCACTAAATAAATGCTCCAACATTCAAATCTAACAATACATGCCAAATACGGTAAGAAACCCGAGGATGAATGTACATAGCTATTATGTTACTTCACAAACGGATCTAGATATGGAATTAGATCAAACAAATTGTGGCGAGGATAAATGTGCTTTATCTCGACATTGGGTCCTCAAACCCTCCTAAACAATAGTGCCACACTTGGACACTAGAGTGATACGGTTATGTCCTACTTGGAGCTAATGTCTAACACTACTAGCACTTCTTTACTAATGGGTGCTTCATCTTCATATTTTATGGATTCATGTACTTTGGTTTGTTTGAAAATATATGTGCATGCACTGTAATGATCAAAACCTTAATTTTCCCACACTAGCACTTGAATAGGCATTAGACAACAAAAATAAGTATGTGGTGGAGTTAGACTACCCTTGGTGGCTAAATCTCTTGTTGATTTTGACCAAGTGCTACACTACATTGTTTAAATGAGAGACTTAAACTCCATAGAGTGCTCCTAGTGCTCATGCAAGAGTGAATGTAGATCTAGAGTGTCTCTTGTGTTGCAACATAACAATGGGCCTAACTAAATATACTTCGAAATGTACCCTTCAAGAGTTCCAAAATATTGTGCTCATATGATATTACAAGTTGCTATTTTTTTCTACATGGCATGATATAGTTCAACTTTCCTTTTAAGACAAGTGATATACAATATATATCCCTCACCTCAAATTGAGAGGAATATCTAAAATCTTGTTACCAACATCTTGGATATCCCAAAACAAATTGTATGTGCCAAATCATGAAGTATAAGGGAAAAGGCCTTGGCCCACAAGAACAAAGGAATTTTAGAGCCTACATTTCTTGAATAAAATCTACCACATCTTGGCTTAGGGTACTAGCCACCAAGTGACGAACCACATGCTGACATCACAGATACCTCCTTGGTCTCTAGAGAATATTCTTCTAATGATGAAATTGAAATAAGATCCATTCATATTCTTTACGAATATCTTTCCGGAACTAACCTCTTCACGGATACTACCATCCTAGCTACCAATTTTGACCTCCATTATCCTTCCCTTATCCATTGGGACCAACAAGATCAACCATCCTTGGATGAGTTTCAGAAGATGAAGTGATCATTGATTTCATGGGACTATGAGATCACATACTCATTGGAGATCATAAGAAAGTGTTCGACATCAATCTAGAAACTTGTGCCTACTTTGGGGAACAAGTGGATTTCACTAGTCAAAAATACAAAAAAACATTAAAAAAATCAAAGAAATCAAAATATAAACCTTCTCGTAAAAACCTTTTTGACACACTAGTTGGAAAATAAGCAAAATTCAAAAATAAATACGTGTTTGTTAGTGAAAACATCTCCAAGGTGCCAACAAATGGGGAAATCCACTTGTTCTTAGAATCTAACGATGAAGGACCTAAAATCCCATGGCATTTAGTAAGAAGACTCCCTTGGCTCATAAGAATAAGATGATGTTGATCATTTAGTTAATAATACTCCAAAGAAACGTAAGAAATATCATCATCCTTGGTTGAAGATACATTTGATATCAACATCAGCATGAAAGCGGAACCAAAATCCTCAAGCTAGGGGCTGGCCTAACCTCACAAGAGAACGAATAATTCACTGCCTTACTCAAAAGAATATGCCAATAGATTTGCATGGTCATACATGAATATGTCGGGTCTATATCCATCATTGGTAGTCCATCATCTTGTAGAGTATCTTGAAGCTATACCAATCAACAAAAATTAAGGAAAATACATCCAAAGATAGCCATATTGGTCAAAGGAAAACTACAAAAGCTTTCGGATGTGGGATTTATTTGTCCCATCGACTTCTTTGATTGGATTTTTAATATTGTTCCCTTCAGCAAACATGACAGGAATATTCATATCTGCATTGGACTTCATGGATATCGACAATGATTTTCCAAAGGATGATTTTCCCTACCTATAATCGACATGGTTGTAGACTACACTTTCAGGCATGAAATGATATCACTCATAGACACATTTTCTACCTATAATCAGTTCAAAATTATGCCTGAAGATCAACTTAAGACTCTGTTCACCACTCCATGGAGAACGCTCTGCTATCAAGTCATGTCATTTGGACTTAAAAAAACGTAGGTGCTACACATTAAAGAGAAATGACAGTAATCGTCCGTGACATTATGCATGACATTGTTGAAGATTATGATGATGATATTTTGGGAAAATCTATAACATGGGCCGATCATCCTATAGTTCTAAGAAAGATTTTTGAAAGAATAAGAAAGTATAAGGTCAGACGCAATCCCAAGAAGTGTTTTTTTTGGGATAACAATAGGTAAACTATTGGGTTTCATTGTATCTAGATGAGGTATCAAGGTTGATTTGACAAAGGTTCAATCCATTACCAACATGTCTCATCCATAAAATCTCAAGAAACTAAGGAGTTTACAAGGAAATATCAAGTTATCTGTCGATCCATCTCTCATCTAGTTGATAAATTTCAACCATTTGAATGTATTTACTTGAGAAAGGGACCATATTTCATTGGAATCATGATTGTCAACATGCTTTTGAATGTATAAAAAAAATATTCTACATCCTCGAGGATTGTTCCACCCACATTGGAAGAACCTTTGATCCCGTGTTTATCAACAACTCAATGTTTCTTAGGAGCTCTTATAACACAACATGATGAGCACAAAAAGAACGATCCATCTACTATCTCATTTTCACCTTGGTATATTATGAATTTAACTATACTCCAATTGAATGAACTTGTTTACTCGTGGTGTTTTCTTCCCTAAAGTTTTGGCACTACATGTTAAACAACATGACCAAGTTAATAGCCATGATCGATCCATTGAAATACCTCTTATCCAAATCATCTTTAATAAGAAGAATGGAAAATTGAATCATGATATCTTGATTGAATTTGATATTGATTAACTAAAATTAGACTATACTAATGTAGTGCTATGGTATTTAATCTAATATAGGAGAACATAAAATGTAGTAAATAAATGTGCTAAAACAATATGAAGTAACCAAATAATTTTAACTAACGGAAATAAAACCCTAATTTGCAAGAAGAGGGTGAGGAAATAACTTAGTTGATAACTAGTGATTGTCATAGGATGTCGCAAAGCTAATTGGAAAACAGGAGTAGGAACGACTATGCCAGGGTCATGCAGAGGACAAATCTGAGTGATATGGGTGGACTGGGGCACCTAGGAATGGACTGGGGCGTCTATAGGCGCTCGAAAGGTGAAATAGGTGCCTTGGTCTGCGGAAAAGCTCTGGAACTGGTTCTTATAGGGTCAGAAGGTGGTCTGAAACCCTTGTTGTGTGTCACGTTAGATTCGTTATACTACGTCACATGCTTCAAATATTCCAAGAGGAAGAATAACCTACAAAAGACCAAGAAGAAGTATCAAAACCCTAAAAAATAAAGATGCAGAATGAATGGGTTGGACTGACCTCAACTGCCACAATAGTGGGCTTACTAAAATGAGTGTTGCACTACATTTCGGACCCAAATGTAGTTCTAGTGTGTGTGTACATGTCATGCCCTAGGTGCTCTTGTGCCAGTCACACTTTGTAAAATAACGAGAAATAAATAAATGTAGAAAATGTAATAACATGTGTGTATGGATTAGAATAGAATTCCCCCTATGAAGTGTGATGCAAACTTCCTAGCTTGTGCCTTGATTATGGAGCTATGTGGATGTAAATGCAATAGGTGGATGCAACTCTAGATGGATTAATAGTAGTATGTGATGCTAGGTCCCTCCTTATGGTCTCATAACTTTATATTTATAGGGCTCTCTTGCTCTTATTTCGTAATTAACCCCGAAAAGGCCAACCAAAAGAAAGATAAATATGTAGAACGGCTAGAAGATGCACAAAAAGTGGCAAAATTTTTCTAAAAGGATCAAGGCACCCCCAGTGGGTCCAGGGCACCTATAGGCGCCCCAACATTAAATTTGGGTGCCCCAGCTAGCGCTAAAATAGTGCAAGATGAAAGAAAATGGTTGGGCAATGGATGTAATATGTCGCAAACTATGAAATAAAATAAACAAGATGGCCAAAAGGATGGGGGTTAACTAGTACTTTCTTCACTCAAGAACCTTCTAAATAGTAGTATGAGACCGGGATAAATAAATCTCTAAAGTGCATGATTTTGTGACTACAAATATAGAGTACTTCAATTAAAAATCTATCAAGGGTCAAGTACTTTCCGATCAACTGTCAAGCTACCATATGAAATGAACAACCATTGAATTTTTTTTCCCCTAATGAATCAATCTTTGACATTGAAGAATCACCTACGTAGAATCACCTACTTTGATGGGTATTTCACTCATCACAACTCATGGGAAGGGATCTTTTTATCACTCCACAAAGAAAATTAATCCCCAAACATGTACATCTTATCTTCCCATGTACCAATAATATTTCTGAATATGAATCCCTCGTATCATGTCTTCACATCACCATCTAATGGAACATTCGGTATCTACAATTCTATGGTGATTCCCACTTTTCAAAAATCAAGTCAAAAATGAATATCAAACAAAAGGCGAGAAATTAACCCCTTATAAATGTATGCTTTATATATTCATATAAAATTTTCAAGACATTCAATTTGAACAAGTTTCTCGTAGGAGTAAAAAATCAACGAATATTATGGCCACCATTAGATATTTTCTTGAGATGACTCACAAAACTCATCAATGTCATTTTTGGTTGAGAAACTCATGATCCTTGCATCAACCTCCAAGAATCTAAAATGATCTATGAGATTGTTGGTCCCAACTCACCATGATACCAAGATATATATAACTATATCCATGATACCACCTTACTTCCTAACCTTACTAGATCCCAACAAAAATATTTCATCCAAAAAGTTACCCATTCCACCATCCTTGGTGGCACACTCTATGGTAGAGGTTATGATGAAACCATGTTTAGGTTCCTGAACTTGGATGAAGCCAACCTATAACTTAAGGAGGTCAATGATGTAATTTTTGGGGCACATACTAGTGGAATGGCCCTTCTTTAAGAAGCTCCTAAGTGTGGGATACTATTGGAAAAATATGAAACATGATGTTTGCTAGTATGTAAAGAAGTGTGTAGCCTATCAAAATAATGTAAACCTCGTCCATTCTCCCTTGTAATAATTGCAGCCTATCAATTCCTCTTAGACCTTCTCCACATGGGGATTCGGTATAATAAAAATCTATACTCTGCATCCTTCGATGGTCATAAACACATTATTTTTGCTACTAAATACTTCATAAAGTGGGTGGAATCCATGCCACTCACTTATATCACTGGTATGCGAAATATCCAAATTCATCCTCAACCACAATTTTTCATTTTGACATCCCTTCCACCATTAAAAGTGACAATGGAAAGTCATTCAAAAATAAGTCCAAAAAAATTGCAAGCATTTCCACATCTAACATCGATGGTCCACACTACACTATCCCTAAGGCAATGGCCAAGTAGAAGCCAACAACGAAATCCTCACCAAAATTTTGAAAATAATAGTTAATGATGTTGGATAGAATTAGCATATGCAACTTTATCCTTCCTTGTATGCCTATTGTACCAACATCTGCATATACATAGGGGCCACTCCATACTCACTTGTCTTTGGGATTGAATCCATATTGATGATCAAGATCAAATTACAATCCCTCCATACCCGACTCCAAGGCCTTATTGATGAAGAAAACTACCAGACCAATAAACTTCAACAAATTGAACTCTTTAATGAGAAACACCTCAATTATCCAAACCATATCAAATTTAATCAAAACAAGTTACATAAACAAGATAACAAAAATGTTTCACTAATAAAATTTGAAATTAGAAACTTCATTCTCAAATAAAACCAATGCAACACTAATTTTGAATGTGAAAAGAAGGTAAATTTTGAGCCTAATTGTCTTGGACCATATGTCATCATCACCAAGTATGGATTAGGAGCCTACAAATTAGCTAGACATGATGGAAATGAACTCGATGAACCCATGAATATCATGTATCTAAAGTGGTTCTAAAATTAATTGGTATCACCGTTGTCTCCAATAATGATTGTTGTGTATATAAAATACCTTCCAAGAGTGAAAACCAGTTATCCAACAACTTGGGAAAGTATGGTTATGGAAATCATTTTTCAGCATCACTCATAGAAATGGGTACCTCATACACTAGGGGACATAACTTTTCCATATTATCTACCCTTTCCTTAACCTTTCTAATCCCTTCATCCCCTTTGACCTTGGCCAAGTTGTAAAAAAACTACATACTGGGAACACATAATGGTTCAATATCGAAATTAAGAGAAAATAAAATATAGAGCAATGAAGTTATAGATAAAAATGGAAGCAACATCTAGAACATAATAGGACAAATATATTGTAACCAGTGGATAAGCTTATCTAGATCTTAGCCTTCATTTCCACCATATTTCCTTCTCCCCATCCATTATTTTCTTCCAACGCACATCCCTCATCACATCTAGTCAAAAATTTCTCTTTCAGCCTTTTCCCATCCTCACAAGCCTCATAAAACTATCAAAATCCTATATCCACCTATAGACACCCTAATTTCACATCTGTCCTAAATCAATTAATTCCCCTACCTCATTTCCCACAAAAATACACTTCGAATTAATCAAATATAATT
The DNA here is from genome assembly GCA_018340775.1 of Taxus wallichiana var. yunnanensis. Classification (NCBI taxonomy): domain Eukaryota; kingdom Viridiplantae; phylum Streptophyta; class Pinopsida; order Cupressales; family Taxaceae; genus Taxus; species Taxus wallichiana. The sequence goes on from CM031243.1 coordinate 587,055,360, forward strand.
TGATTAATTATCCATTTCAAATCTAAAAATAACCTAATCCTTACCACATGTCATTATTCTCCATGTTTTTCTACTATTGAATTAAAAATTCAAAATCAAATCCTCACCCACTCTTCATGGTCCCCACTCACCTAAAATCCTCCACTTATGAATTAAAAATTCAAAATCAAATCCTCACCCATTCTTCGTGGTCCCCACTCACCTAATCTTGCCCACATTTTCAAACCATGATTACTTAAATTACTCTAAGTTAATCACTTCCCCAGGCTATAAATACAACCTTACCCCTCCCCTCTAAGACATAGAGAATAAGCTTGAATGCCCTGTCTAAGTTCTTGCATCCTTTGAGCAAAGAACATCCTTCCACCTTGTCCTAATGCCCAAATAGCCTCATCTTGAAGCACCCCAAATCCATAATCCTTTTACCCATTTGGTGCAAAGTAAGTGGATCATTGTTGCAGGAAGGCATTTCTCTCGGCTTGAGAAAAGCACCTACATATCATGCAATCAGGGCTCAATCCATGTTTCCTAGCCCATTCTGAGGTTTGCTACGGAATGTGAAGGAGGAGGTATTATTGTTAGTATTTTACTTCCTTGTTAGTAGTGCATTTTTCCTAACTTACATGTTGGCACGCTCAGGTGGGACTCTTGATCTATTAGCATTAATTTCCAAATTGGTGGTTTTATCCATTCTTTATTTATTACTATTCATTATTATCTCATTTTTGTGCCTTATGGCCTTCTTTGGTTAACCTTCACGCTGTGGGTAGTGTTTTTGTCATGCGGTGTCTTATGGTGTATCTGCAGGTTATAGCAACAATGAAACTATGACACTCATCCTATCTTTGATCTCCTTGGCACTTGGTGTTTAGAAGAGGGAAATCTATCACCTGATCCGGATACTTGTGGATCACGGTGGAAATATTCAATCCTACGATCATCATAGAGGTACAAACTACTCATCATTTTCTTGCAGGACCTTTTTCGACAATACAAGACCTATTCACACCTCTCTCGCCAAACTTATTAGGTCCACATTCCCTATCATCTTCTACACACTAGAGGCCACTTAGGCACCATAAAACAAAAATGTTTTTCCTAACATTCCAATTTTCCACGATGACACTTCTGGTAACATTTTTAACGCTCTTCTTTTTTTGTTTTTATTTTTGTGAAGATAATCATTATCGCTATTTCAAAATCACAATTAATTGCAATAATTATTACAATTTTACAAAATATCTAATATAATTTTATCCGTGTATGCTCTTTTCCCGCACCTTTGAGTGATCTAGAAAATCGAAACGGTTGCAATTATTTAGTTTCTCATTCTAACATTGCAGGATCCTCTAGCTTTATTTTCTAATCGTCATTTCAATCATTGATTTAATTCGTTATATCATTAATATTTGTTTGGTCATTGGTTGTGTATGCTCTTTTCCTGCACCTTTGAGTGATCTGGAAAATAAAAAACAACCACGATCAATTTTCTAACACAACCTCTACAGGATAACTACTAATCTAATCTTTGTAGGACCACATTGTTAGAATATTTTCACAAATGCAACAAAACACAAAAAAATCCCACAAAAGTACCACCATTCAAATAAAAACTATTGAAACCATAAAAATAAAAAAATTAGCACACTCAAGTACGTTGTCATTTTCCACCAATAATTTATTTCAAGTTGGAAATAACCTTGCGTATAATCACATCATTCTTGTTTTTACACATAGTAGAGGTGGGTTTCATCACCACCAAAGCTACATCAATGACGTGGACTTGACTATCACGCACCAACAACATTCACATCTACATTACACTTTAAGACATAGTCTCATCACAGCGTTTGGTATTTACCTCGCCCTACTCTTCACTTACAAATAATGTTGTCATGTGGTGTATGCAAGTCACGCCTAAATAGGCAGTAACAACGAAGCCTCGGCATTGTCCCCGTAAATACTTAGGAGAACTATAAGGACACCATACACACTTTAATTCCCCCATCACCTTCCACATTTTCACAAAACCTGCCTTGGATGTGGTGATTCACTTTAGTAGCAGTGAAAGTAAGAATTGGTGCGTCTCCTCCAGTTCTCTAAGGGTTCCTCGTACAATTTTTTTCCTCGTATAGAATTAGGTATATCAAGACTAGGGTATATCGGAGGATGCATCTTTTTGGAGTGATAAGAGCTTGCATCCATCTTTCCACAACATACTTATATAATTGCATGAAACAATGATCATTCCCGAAGAATTTACCTCCTGAGACAAAACAATTTGATACACATGACTACTTGCTGATTGTCAACAAAATAGTTTAGCATTTTTCTATCATAAAAATTAGTTGATATCAATGTGTTCATTGTAAAATTTCAAACCCTAGTTATGTTCTACATAAATCATTTCTCAACCAATTCAATACCAAGCAAAAATGTCCAAGAAATCTAGCAATGCAAACCAAAACATTGTACCAATTTCATTATTAGCTGCTTCACCAACACCACATCTGCCATAGCTTGTCTTTGGCTATATCCAACTAATATTGAGTGACTGGAATTCACTCCCCATATCGTAAATTGTCAAAACATCCTTCATAGCTCGTTTGAAGCTATATCAACCTAATATTGGGTGACTTGTTTGAGTTCACTCGTTATTTTGTCAACCATCATGTTTATCCGAATCAAAACCAACACAAATCCTTTCATAACTTATTTTGAGTTATATCACAACCATATTAAGATTAACCTATTTGAGTTACTCTCTCTGTCAACAACCCAAAGCTTGTTCAAGCCATATCTACACAACGTGAAACAAATTCCCTAATAACGCGTCTCGAGTTATATCATAATCATATTGAGATAGCTTGTTTGAGTTACTTTCCTTATCAGTCATCACGAGCTTATTCAAGCTAAATCCAAAGCAATCAAATTCTCATTTAATCACACCTACTCAAAATTCCAACCCACTTTTTACAACTTAATCAAGCACACACCTATTTCATCATGGTATTCACATGTAGTCACAATCATGAAAATGACGATGAAGAAGTAGTGCAACTAGAACTCACCAATGAAGAACAAGAACAAGTAAATAGGGTGATAGAACAAAACAAAAACAAATATCTATTATGCATCCTAGCCATGGGGGAAAAATTACCCCGACTTCGAGACTAAAATTTAAACAAACTTATTGACAATGGTGAATCAAGTTATCACAATGAAATACCAAACAATCCAAATAGCTCTTTGGCTGACGAGTTATTCACTAAACTCAAAGACTTAACAAAAAAACTTGAGGAAATAGTGTTTAGAGCTGAAAGGCTAAACAACTCCAATCCGGACCCCAATACTCACAACATTCTTGATAACTTGTCCCCTGCCTCTCCATTTACACACGAATGGAAACATATGAAAGACACCATTTAGGAATAAAAAAACAATCAAAATAATTCAACTTTGAAGAACTATGACCTTATCCATTTGATATGGAGATATCATTCTTACCATTTCCATCATCCTTCAAAATCCCAAAATTTCATAAATACAAAAGCAAAGGTGACCCCCGTGAACATGTCAAGGAATTTTACATGCAATGTTAGGAAGTTTCCTATCGTGACACATATCTTTTACGATTATTTCCTTAAATTTAAGGTGGACGAGGATTTAGACTGGTTTTTCCATCTTCCCAAAGGGTTAGTCAAAAATCCACAAACTTATCAAAGAAATTCATCAAATATTTTTCCTACAACTTAGACTCAGAAATAACCATGCTTGATCTCTGTAACACTAGACAAAGGCCCAACGAAAACTTCGCCTCCTTTTTACAATGATGGTGAGGAATTGCAAGTAGATTTCCTTGCTCAATACCCGAGAGACAATTAGTTAGCATTTTTGTTCCAAATCTCAATGTTGAATTATCATTCCACATGCAAATGCATTGTCTAAATAGTTTCGAAGAAGTCATTGAAAAGGGAACACAAATTGAAAAATCCCTCATTTCTAAGGGCTTACTTAAAGCACCCTTTAGGGACCAACCTTATCGAGACACCCCTCAGAACCAGGACAAATCCAAATTCTTTAACCGAAACCAAAATATAGTCAATGATGGTGTTACTGATTCCCGCCATGTTCAAATGTTCAAAACAATCCCATCAACACATTAAAATCCAAACAACCAATCATAATCCCTAGAAAGGAAGTTCCTTCTCAGGACCGGCGAAGACAATTCACTCCTCTCGGAGAAAGCCTATCTAGTGTCTTTCGTCACTTGGAAAATTCCAACATGATTACATATCCCATCGTCAAACCCTTTGAAGAAGGAAAACCCAAACCAAATTGGTATAAGGATAATGAATATTGTGATTACTATCACATAAAATGTCATTCTACGATCGATGCATGCAACTCCACCATTACGTCCAAGACCTGATTGAGCGTGGAGACATATAAGTTGAAAATATTTCGAGACAAAAACACCTAATGAAAAACTTCACATGTTAAAAATCCCTTCCTAACCACGATAGTAATGCAAAAGATATGGGTAAATCATCAAGCAATTTGTAGTATGACTCACCACCTTGACCATAGATTATGACCAAGACTTAGTGGCAACCATAAATATCGAAATTGACTAAGCGATCACCACTAGATAGAAAAAAATGTGGGTCCCTACAGCAAAAAAATATGCCACTTCGTCTCCTACCCCACCTCCTAACCCGCTATATGATTCCGCCACTAATTCCACTCCACAACATGTGTCATCATTGAATATTGTCAAACAATTGGAGTAGCAACACAAATTTTCATCATGGAATTACTTAATTCTTCTCCCGCACTAAAACGCATCCTTATGCAGCCATTGAATAATGCTCGTGTCCCTAAGGACATAAATTCACAACAATTCCAGGCTTTAATTATACGTATTATGGTCCCCAATCCTAATTTATCCTTTTTCCCATTGACCTTCTTAATCCAAACATAGCTAATAATCATTCTTTATACAAAGAAGGGTTATATAACTCATCATAAGATCAAGCACGTATTAATCAACAATGGATCCACATTGAATATTTGTTCCATGAAACTTTTACGTTGTCTAGGTTACACTTTGAAAATGATTTACAAAACAATATCATAACCATTCGTGGGTATGATAATAATGAAACAAAGTCCGAAGGCATAATCACATTGCCTCTCCAAGTTGGACCCATCACCTTACAAACGGTATGTCATGTGGTGGATGTAGAAGTAGCATATAAAATTGTCATCGATCGACCATGGATTCATGCCATGAAAGCCGTCCCATTAATGTTCCACCAATGTATTAAATTTCCTCATTTGGACAAGGAATTTACGCTATGTGTGGATCCTCAACCCTTTGAGTATTGTAGATTCCTCGAAGGACGATATCGACATGATCACTATTTTCCATCAACAAATAAGTACGCTCCACCTCGCGTAATCCCTAACGAAACATGCATCGATCTGGATACACTCCCTAAAAATGATCTAAAACCATCATCTTCTAACCAAACCACATTTTCCAATCCATTCTCTTCCGCTAATCAACAATCTTCAACCAATCCTCCTCCCACTAATCAATCATCTTCTTCCACTAATCAAGCTTCTTCTTCCAACAACAATTATTCTTCCACCACACAATCTTCTTCCTCACCTAGTCAACCTTCTTCATCCAACAAAATCTCTTCTATTAATATACCTTCTCTTGTGAATAACCAAACTTCATCCTCCAATCCACCCCCTACTTCTTATAACCCATTCTCTTCATATTTTTGAACTACCAAACTGACTTCCTCGCCACATGAGGTACATGTTGGTCCTCCATCCCACACATTTAAAATCATTGACAAAGGATGTGGTGAATACCAATTTCAAAATATGGAAGACTCATTTTATATCAAAAATCCCCACACAACTACGGAAAACCCAACGCTCCACATATGAGAATCCATTACACTTACTGAATGGGATAGTCGGTTTGGAAAAACATCGATTATCTTGACAAGGAACATATTCCAAGTTCTTCAGGATCTTGGTTATATAAGATGACTTTGCTCCCTATTATGAGTCCCCTCAATTTACTAAAGCTCATCACATAATGAAAAGCATGTGATTAAAGGGTAAAGGACTCACCCGAAATGAACAAGTTTTTTAGACCCAATCAATTTCACACAACATCACGCTAAACATGGTCTGGGTTTCAAGGTATTCGATGTTGCTCTCGTATTAATTTCAAGTGATAACAATGACACCAGTTTTGATAATGACACCAGGTTTCCACGTAGCCTTTTCGAGGACCTCATTGAAATGCATCTTTTCTCTGAACATTTATCTTTTAATGTCATTAATTTTCAGCCTACGCATCCAACTCTCATAGACCATGTCCAATCACATCATGCGGCCATGGACATGTTCCAAAATGATGAAGCTATCAAATAATTCCTTAGAACTCGTGACCAAATCCCTACTTCCAACCATAGAAAATGATTTTAAATCAATCTAGATGAACCCTTGGTGAAGAAATAAAATATTTAGATCCTTCATCTTCAAAAATTTGGATCGATGCACAATTAGAAATTTTCCCATAGTCAAAATCTCATCACCACCCTATCAAACAAACATGTCAATAAAAATTCTCAACATCACACACAAAAATCTTGTACCAACTCCCCCAAATCACCCAACACCGATGACCTACATCAACCATTAGCATCATTCTCTGAAAATGATACATCTAAAATGCTTGTAGAAGAAACTAAAGACATAAACATTGGAACCACTGAACAACCGAAAATTTTACAACTTGGCATGAGTATTTCGACAAAGAATGCATGGAATTCAACACTCACTTGAATTCCAAGATATCTTTTCATGGAAATATAAGGAAATTCCAAGCCTAGATCCATCTCTTGTAGTACACCACCTTATGGTGTATCCGGATGCAAATCCTGTAAAATAAAAACTATGCAAAATGCATCCCCAAGTAGCATTGCTTGTCAAATCTGAACTCGAGAAACTCTTGGAAGCTGACTTTATCCGACCTATTGATTATTTGGCATGGATATCTAACATAGTTCCCATAGCCAAAAAACCCCTGCATTAAGATATGCATAGACTTCTGAGACATTAACAAGGCTTGTCCCAAATATGACTTTCCCTTGCCAAATATAGACATGATTGTTGATTCTACGACAAGCCATGAAATGCTCTCCTTAATGGATGGATTTTCTAGTTACAATCAAATACATATTGTTGAAGGGGATCAACATAAAACAACATTTACTACACCATGGGAACCTTCATTTATAAGGCCATACCTTTCGGCTTGAAAAATGCCGATGCCGCTTATCAACGAGTAATGACTATCATATTCCATGATATGTTACATGATATCATGCAAGATTATGTTGATGATATATTAACAAAATGAAAAACACGAATAGGGAATCCAGGTATGTTGAGACACATTTTTGATAGATTACGTGAGTATAAGGTTCATCTTAACCCAAAGAAATGTGTGTTCGGGGTGACCTCTCGGTAAATTGTTAGGGTTTATTATCTCACAGAGAGGCATAGAAGTAGATCTTGCAAAAGGAAAATCCATTATGGAAATGCCTTCTCCGCATGAAACCTAAAACAATTACATAGTTTTCGGGGAAAGAAACAATCTATTCGGCATTTCATATCATAGTTGGTGATAAGTGCCATAACTTCAACCAGATTACTCAAGAAAGATGCACATTTTCCCCGGAACCACGATTGCCAAGAATCTTTTCTAAGTGAAAAGAATAACTCTCTATCCCACTTGTTCTTATGTCACTAGTTGTCGATAAACCAATGTTGCTTTATACATCTGCCATTGAACATGCCATAGGAGCTCTATTAGCACAACATAACAATCAAGAAAAATAATAGCTTTTATATTACCTTAGTTGAACACTTATTGAGCACGAAGTAAGTTATTCCCAAATCGAAAAGTATGCTTAGCAGAGTCACCTTTGCATTCCATAAGTTATGTCATTACTTGCTCAATCACACAACTAAGTTGATCGCCAAGATTGATCCTCTCAAGTATCTCTTGTCCCGACCCATTCTCATAGGAAGAATGTCTAGTAGGTTTGTACTACTTAGTGAATTTGATGTCAATTTTTTTCTGCAGAAGGCAATTAAAGGATAAACCCTTGCAAACCAACTTACAAGGTACCCCTTCCTAGCACAGAACCACTTCATTTTGCATTTCCTAATGAAGATCTTTTGCACATAGACATCACGTCGTCTTTGACTCTATTTTTTGATGGATCTTGTAATCTCCATGGCTTAGGGGCTAGTATTTTTCTTATCACACCTAGTGGACACGTTATCCCCAAATAATTTTGATCAGCATTCTCATGTACTAACAATATCATAGAATATGAAGCTCTAATAACAGGATTAAAACTAGCTATATCACGGAATCTTATAGAATTAGTTGTATTTGGTTATTCTTTACTTATCATCAAACAAGTTACTAATGAATACTAGGTCAAGGATGAAAAAATTATCCCATATAAGCGCATGGTGGATAGTCTTCAAAGCTATTTTTGATTAATTAGATTTGATCAAATCCCCATAATTCATAATAAATCTTCCGATGCTAGGGCAACCATTGGATCCTAGTTAGATATCGCATCTAGTCAACCCTAGGCACATTTTATTGTAGAACATATCTTAATGCCTACCTATGATCTTCCTGAAAACACTATGGTATGTGAAATCATGGGTCCGAATAACCCTTGGTACCATGATCTTTATACCTTCATCCATGATAAAAAATTCCTACCGACATGAAACCAATGCATAAATGTGCTTTAGCACAATATGCCTCTCGTTACACCATTTTAGCATAAACTCTTTATAAACGAGGATATGATGGCACCTTGCTCCGATGTATTAATTAGGGAGAAGACTCGAGTGTCCTAACTGAAGTCCATTATGGTATCTATGGATCACACACAAACAATATAGCCTTATTCAAGAAAATACTGTGAGTTGGATATTATTGGCCCACCATGGAAAGTGACACATGTATTTTTGTCAAAATATTCCAAGCATGTCAAAATCATGGAAATCTATCCATGCACCTTCCCAAGCATTTCAATCGATAACCATACCATAGCCCTTCTCACAATGGGGACTTGACCTCATTGGTAAAATCATACCAACATCATCCTATGGACATAAGTTCATCATTACCACTATCGATTACTTCACTAAATGGGTGGAAGCTATGCCTCTCACTTATGTTACTAGTAGCCAAATTTTGAAATTCATTTTTAATAATCTCATATGTCGATTTGGTATTCCATCCGCTCTGGTCGTAGATAATGGAAAATCATTTTGAAACTAGGATGTAAAAGACATAGCCAAATGTTTTCACATCAAACTTAAGTGGTCCAATCCATACTACCCTTAGGATAATGGTAAAGTAGAAGCAACCAACAAGACTTTAAAATCCATCATGGAAAAAATTGTCAACACCCATGGACACAATTGGCATACTCAAATTTACGCCATTCTTTGGGATTACCATACATTTTACCGCACACCTACCATAGCCACCCTGCTGTTTTCCTCGTTTATGGTTGTGAATCGATTTTACCTATTGAGATAGAACTCCCATCCTTGAGAATATCCCTTAAAGATGTAATTAATGAGGATGAATACCGACATTTATAACTTCAAGAGCTTGAGCTTCTCGATGAAAAATAACTTAATGCTCTCAATCATCTCCAAGTCTATCAAAACCGACTACAAATCGGTTATGATAAAAAGGTAAGACCCGAGAAAATTAAAAATTGGTGACTTTGTTTTAAAAGAAAATTTAAAAATACCACTAAAGAGCGAGAAAAAAAGGAAAATTTGAGCCTAATTGGTTAGGACCCTATGTAATTACAACTAAATTTGGATCTGGAGCCTATAAGTTGGCCACTTGAATATGGTCAGGACTTGATGAACCAATGAATATAGTTCATTTAAAAAAATTAATACTTGAGGCGTTCACTATTCCAGAAACAACGACATGTACATTGTTCTTTTGTCTAACTTATCTCTGAATAATTTAAAGTTATTCATTTCCATTAGTAGATATTTTCATTATCAAAATCATATATTCATATTTATCATCATGAGATAGGTGCTAATATAGATCCTATTAAGTTTTTGAGTGTCATACTTCTTATAATATCTCCCATTTTCATCGCTTTCACCTATGGTCATACCTGAAGCATACCGATGGCAATATATTCCCTTCAAAGACATTCTCTCTTTCATAACAAAGCTCTAAACTTCTTTACAAAATTTGTTTGATCCTCCATCTTAGTCTTCGGTGTTGAACCCTCACGTCCTACTAGTCATGTGGGGCTAAGATTGGGGCAAACGTTTCTTCCCAAATACAAAACACTATTGTAAAATTCCATCAATTCAATAAATTATGAATAATTCATTGTCACATCTTTTTCCTTCATAGTCTTTCGTGTTGAGCCCACACTTCTTCTGGCAAGTGTGAGACTGGGAATGGAGGAAGGTTCCCTTACTCATCTACGTCTTGTATTTAGTGATAAACCCTTGCCTCTTACAGGTGGCATGGGGCAAAGCGTAGAGGGTCATTCTCATAAAAAACATAAAAATATTACAAAATCATCTACAAATTCAAAAAAAATCGAAAAACATTCAAAAAAAAAACTTGACATCAAATTCACTAAGTAGTATGACCCAACTAGACATTCTTCTTGTGAGAATGGGTCGAGACAAGAGATACTTGAGAGGATCAATCTTGCGATCAACATAGTTGTGGATTGACCAAGTAATAAAGTAACTTATGGAATGCAAAGGTGACCGCTAAGCATACTTTTTTGATTTGGGAATAATGTACTTCATGCTCAATAAGTGTTCGACTAAGGTAATATATAACTTTGTTCTTTTGTTTGATCATTATGTTGTTATAACAGAGCTCTATAGAGGAAGATGTATAAAGCGACATGTGTTTATCAAAGCAATCGGTGACATAAGAATAGGTAGGTTAGAGAGGTATTATTTTAACTTAGCAAAAGAGTCTTGGAAATCATGGTTCTAGTGAAATTGTGCATCTTTCTTGAGTAATTGGTTGAAGTGGTGGCACTTATCAGCCAACTGTGATATGAAATTTTTAATAGATTGTATCTTTCCTTGAAGAATACGTAATTATTTTATGTTTTGAGGAGGACGAATTTCCATAATGGATTTGAATTTTGCAGGATCTACTTCTATCCCTCTCCATGAGACAATAAACCCTAACAATTTACCAGAGGTCACCTCGAAAACACATTTCTTTGGGTTAAGAAGAACCTTATACTCAAGTAATCTATCAAAAATGCATCTCAACACACCGGATGTCGTATTCCTATTTTTGATTTCACTAATATATCATCAACATAATCTTCCATGATATCATGGAAGATGACAATCATTTCTTATTGATATGTGGTAATCGGATTTTATGAAAATATAACGAAGGTGCCCCATGGTGTAGTAAATGACATTTTATGTTGATCCCCTTCAACAATACATATTTGATTGTAACTAGAAAATCCATCCATTAAGGAGAGAATTTCATGGTCTCATAGAAATTAACAATCATGTCTATATTTGGCAAGGAAAGTCATCTTTGGGACAAGCCTTGTTAATCTCTCGAAATTCTGTACATATCTTTATGCCAGGGCTTTTCTTGATACGAGAACTATGTTAGATATCCATACCGAATAATCAACAGGTCAGATAAAGTCGGCTTCCAAGAGTTTCTCAAGTTTGGCTTTAACAAGCAATGCTACTTGGGGATGCATTTTATGTAGTTTTTGTTTTATAGGCTTTGCATCTGGATGCACCACAAGGTGGTGTACTACAAGAGATGGATCCAGGCCTGACATGTCCTTATATGTCCATGCAAAGATATCTTGGAATTCAATAAGGAGTGTTGTGAATTCCATGCATTCTTGGTCAGATAGACTAATGCCAAGTTGTAAAATTTTTAGTTGTTCGGTGGTTCCAATGTTTATGTCTTTAGTTTCTTCTACAAGAATTTTAGATGTATCCTTATTGAGACTGATGTTAATGGTTCTTGTAGGTCAACGGTGTCGTGATTTAAGGGAGTTGGTACAAGATTTTTTTGTGTGATGTTGAGACTTTTTATTGACATGTTTGTTTGATAGGGTGGTGATGAGATTTTGACTATGAAATTTTTTTGTTTACGCTTCGATCTGAATTTTCCAAAGGTGAAGGATATGAATATTTTATTTCTTTTCCAAAATAGGATGATTCATCTAGATTGATTTTAAATCCTTTTCTATGGCCGAAAGTAGGGATTTGGTCACAAGTTCCAAGGAGTTCTTCCATGGCTTCATCATTTTGGAACATGTCCATGGCTGCATGATGTGATTGGCCATGGTCTATGAGAGTTGGATGCATAGGCTGAAAAGTGATGACATTAACATATAAATGTTTAGATAAAATATGTTTTAACGGGGTTCTCGAAAATGCTACGTGGAAACCTCGGTGTCGATGATCGAACTAGTGTCATCGTTATCACTTGAAATTAATACGAGAGCAACATCGAATACCTTAAAACCCAGACCATGTTTACCGTGATGTTGTGTGCAATTGATTGGGTCTAAACAAACTTATTCATTTGGACTGAGTCCTTTACCCTTCCATCGCATGTTTTTCATTATGTGATGAGCTTTAGTAAATTGAGGGGAATCATAATAAGGAGCAAAGTCATCTTATATAACCAAGATCTTGAAGAACTTGGAATATGTTCGTTGTCAAGATAGCTGATTTTTTCCAAACTGACTTTCCCATTTGGTAAGTGTGATGGATTCTCATATGTGGAGTGTTGGGTTTGTCGTAGTTGTGTGGGGATTTTTGATATAAAAGGAGTCTTCCATATTTTGAAATTGGTATTCACCACATCCTTTGTCAATGATTTTAAATGTGTGGGATGGAGGACCAACATGTACCTCATGTGACGGGAAGTCATTTTGGTAGTTCAAAAATATGAAGAGAATGGGTTATAAGAAGAAGGGGGTGGATTAGAGGATGAAGTTTGGTTATTCATAGGAGAAGGTATCTTAATAGAAGAGGTGTGGTTGGATGAAGAATGTTAACTAGGTGAGGAAGAAGATGGTGTGGTGGAAGAATAATTATTCTTTGGAAGAAGAAGCTTGATTAATGGAATAAGATGATTGATTAGTGGGAGGAGGACTGGTTGAAAATTTTTGATTACTGGAAGAGAATGGATTAGAAAATGTGGTTTGGTTAGAAGATGATGGTTTTGGATCATTTTTAGGGAGTGTATCCGGATCGATGCGTGTTTCGTTAGGGATTATGCAAGGTGGAGTGTACTTATCTGTTGATGGATAATAGTGATCATGTCCATATTGTCCTTCGAGGAATATACAATACTCAAAGGGTTGAGGATCCACACGTAACATAAATTCCTTGTCCAAATGAGGAAATTTAATACATTGGTGGAACGTTGATGGGACAGCTTTCATGGCATGAATCCATGGCCGGTGACATGAATGTTATATGAAACTTCTACATCCACCACATGACATACTATTTCTAAGGTGATGGATCTAACTTGGAGAGGCAACGTGATTGTGCCTTCAGACTTTCTTTCACTATTATCATACCCACGAATGGTTATGATATTGTTTTGTAAATCATTTTCAATGTAACCTAGACAACGTAAAAGTTTCATAGAGTAAATTTTCAATGTGGATCCATTGTCTATTAATACACGCTCGATCTTACGATGAGTTATATAACCCTTGACATATAAAGAATGATTATTATCGATGTTGGGATTAAGAAGGTCAGCGGGACCAAAGGATAAAATAGGATTGGGGACCATAAGATGTGTAATTAAAGCCTGGAATTATTGTGAATTGATGTCCTTAGGGTGCTGTCCTTAAGGTCACGAGCGTTATTCAATGTTTGCATAAGGATGCATTATAGTGCGGGAGAAGAATTAAGTAATTCCATGATGGAAATTTATGCTTTGTAGTATTATCTAATTGTTTGACAATATTGAATGATGGCACAGGTTGTGGAGTGGAATTGGTGGTGGAATTAGATGGCGGATTAGGAGGTGGTGTGGGAGACGAAGTGGAAGATATTTTTGCTATAGGGACCCACATTTTTTTGTCTAGTGGTGATCGCACAATCATTTTTGATCTTTATGTTTACCACTAAGTCTTGGTCATAATCTATGGTTGAGATGACTAGAGTCATAATCGACATTACTTGATGATTGACCCTTATATTTTGAATTATTATCATGATTAGGGAAGGGATTTTTGAACATGTGAAGTTTTTCATTAGGTGTTTTTGTCTCAAAAGTATTTTCAACTTCTATGTCTCCACGTTCAATCAAGTCTTGGATGTAATGGTGGAGTTGCATGCATCAATATGTAGAGTTCCCTTTTATGCGATGGTAATCACAATATTCATTTTCCTTATACCAATTTGGTTTGGGTTGTCCTTCTTCGAAGGGTTTGACGATGGGATATGTAATCATGTTGGCATTTTCCAAGTGACAAAAGAAACTAGATAGGCTTTCTCCGAGAGGAGTGAACTGTCTTCATCGGTCCAAGAAGGAATTTCCTTTCTAGGGATTATGATTGGTTGTTTGGATTTTAATGTGTTGATGGGATTGTTTTGAACATTTTGGACATGGCGGGAATCAATAACGCCATCGTTGACTATATTTTGGTTTCGGTTAAAGAATTTGGATTTTTCCTAGTTTTGAGGGGTGTCTCGATAAGGTTGGTCCCTAAAGGGTGCTTTAAGTAAGCCCTTAGAAATGAGGGATTTTATATTTGTGTTCCCTTTTCAATGACTTCTTCGAAACTATTTAGACAATGCATTTGCATGTGGAATGATAATTCGGCATTGAGATTTGGAACAAAAATGCTAACTAATTGTCTCTCGGGTATTAAGCAGGGAAATCTTCTTGCAATTCCTTGCCATTGTTGTAAAAAGGAGGTGAAGTTTTCGTTGGTCCTTTGTCTAGTGTTATAGAGATCAAACATGGTTATTTTTGAGTCTAAGTTGTAGGAAAAATGCTTGACGAATTTCTCTAATAAGTCTGTAAATGTCGTGACTGACCCTTTGGGAAGATAGAAAAACTAGTCTAAATCTTGTCCTCCTAAAATTTAGGGTATTTAATCATAAAAGATACGTGTCACGATAAGAAACTTCCTGACATTGCATGTAAAATTCATTGACATGTTCATGGGGGTCACCTTTGATTTTTTATTTATCAAATTTTAGGATTTCAAGGATGGTGAAAATGGTAAGCGTGATATCTCTATATCAAATGTATAAGGACACAATTCTTCAAAGTTGAATTGTTTTTATTGTTTTTGTAGTCCTTGAATGGTTTCTTTCATATGTTTCCATTCTTGTGCAAATGGAGAGGTAGGGGATGGGTTATCAAGAATGTTGTGAGTATTGGGGTTTGGATTGGAGTCTTTTAACCTTTCAGCTCTAGCAGTTGCTTCCTCAAGTTTCTTTGTTAAGTCTTGGATTTTAGTGAATAACTCAAACCGAAGAGCTATTTGGATTTTTGGTATTTCATTGTGATTACTTCATTCACCGTTGTCAATAAGTTTATCTAAATTTTTAGTCCCGAAGTCAGGGGGTAATTTTGCCCCCATGGCTAGGATGCATAATAGATATTCATTTTTGTTTTGTTATATCACCCTATTTACTTGTTGTTCTTCATTGGTGAGTTTTGGTTGTGCTACTTCTTCATCATCATTTTCATGATTGTGACTATGTGTGAATACCATGATGAGATAGGTGTGTGCTTGATTAAGCTGTAAAAAGTGGGTAGGAATTTTGAGTAGGCGTGATTAAATGAGAATTTGATTGCTTTGGATTTTACTTGAATAAGCTCATGATGACTGATAAGGAGAGTAACTCAAACAAGTTATCTCAATATGATTGTGATATAACTCAAGATGAGTTATTAGGGAATTTGTTTCACATTGTGTAGATTTGGCTTGAACAAGCTCTAGATTGTTGATGGGGAGAGTAACTCAAACAGGTTAATCTTAATATGGTTGTGATATAACTCAAAATGAGTTATGAAAGGATTTGTGTTGGTTGTGATTTGGATAAATGTGATGGCTGAAAAATAATGAGTGAACTCAAACAAGTCACCTAATATTAATTTGGTATAGCTTGAAATGAGCTATGAAGGATGTTTTGACAATTGATGATATGGGAAGTGAATGCCAGTCACTCAATATCAGTTGGATATAGCTGAAGATAAGCTATTGTGGATGTGTTGTTAGCTGAAGAAAACTAATGAAATTGGTGTGATGTTTTGTTACGTGTTCTTTGGATTGCTTGGAAGTTTTTTCTTGGTATTGAATGTGGAACACATCTAGGGTTTGAAATTTTACAATGAACACATTGATATCAACCAAGTTTGATGATTAAAAAAATAATGCTAAACTATTTTGTTGACAATCAACAAACAATCATGTGTATCAAATTATTTTGGCTCGGAGGTGAATTCTTCACGAATGATCATTTTTTCATGTAATACAAGTATGTTGTCGAATGATGGATGCATGTTCTTATCACTCCAAAAGATGCGTCCTCCGATATACCCTAGTCTTGATATACCTAATTCTGTATGGGGATAGAATTGGTACGGAAACCCTTAGAGCACCGGAGGAGACTCATCAATTCTTACTTACCTACTTCGGGCTGAATCACCAAATCCAAGGTAGGTTTTTTGAAAAGGTGGAAGGTGATGGGGAAATGAATGTGTATGGTGTCCTTATAAATCCCTGAAGATTTATAGGGACGATGCCTAGGCTTCGTTATTACATCTATTTAGGTGTGACTTGCATGCGTCACATGACAACATTACTGTAAGTGAAGAGCAGGGCGAGGTAAGTACCAAACGCTATGATGAGACTATGTCTCAAAGTGTAGTGCAGATGCAAATGTTGTTGGTGTGTGGTAGTCAAGTCCACATCACTGGTGTAGCTTTGGTGGTGATGAAATCCACCTCTACTATGTACAACAACAAGAATGATGTGATTATACGTAAGGTTCATTCCAACTTGAAATAAATTACAGTGGAAAATGACAAAGTGTACACGAGCGCTATTTTTTTGTTTTTAGTTTCAACAATTTTTCTTTGAATGGTGGTTCTTTTGTGGGATTTATTTTGTTTCTGTTGTGTTTGTGATAATATTCTCATGATGCGGTCCTACAAAGAATAGATTAGTAGTTATCTTGTAGGTGTCTTGTTAGAAAATTGATCGTGGTTGTTTTTATTTTCCAGTTGCTCAAAGGCGTAGGAAAAAATCATACACAACCAACGAATGAACAAATATTAATAATATGATGAAGTAAAATAATGATTGAAATGACAATTAGAAAACAAAGCTAGAGGATCCTACAATGTTAGAACAAGAAATAAACAATCACGATTGTTTTTTATTTTCCAGATCACTCGAAGGCGCAGAAAAGAGCATACGTGGATATAATTAAAATAGAAATTTTTGTAAAATTTTAATAATTATTGCACTTAATCGTGATTACAAAATAGCGATAACAATTATCTTCACAAAAAATAAAAACAACGAAATAAGAGTGTTAAAAATTTACTGCAAGTGTCGTGCGTGGAAAATTGGAATGTAAGGAAAAAAATGTTTTATGTAGCCCGGTGGCCTCCAGGTGTGTAGAAGACAACAAGGAATGCAGACCTAATAAGTTTGGTGAGATAGGTGTGAATAGGTCTTGTATTATCGAAAAAAGTCTTGCAAGAAAATGATGAGTAGTTTGTACCTCCACACAAGGTTAGTAGAATGAGCACTGAAAATAATTAATTATAATCAAAAAGTGTGAAAAATCACAAAATTAAGTTGATAAAATAAAATGTAGTCCTATCATTTCAAGACACCCCGGGTCAAATCCGTCAGTTTGATTACCCCATTTTTGTTTTCAAATTATTCCCCTAGGTGATTTAGGAAAGTCTACTCATTCCACCTAGGTGATTTTAGGGAGTTCTAAAAGACACTATCTTCTGGCAGTATAGGGAAGGGCTATCCTAGCCTTCCCAGGACTAGATTCAACCCCAGGAGTGGAATGGAAGGGAAAAATTAACATGGAGGTGAATGGAAGACCTTATAACATCATGGAAATTATTTTGGAAGGTTTGGGGAAGTTTTTCAAGACTTGGAGCAGTCTGAGTAAAAATAGGGTTCACAAGCCTAGGCGGTACACAGTGCCTAAAACAACTATTGGGCTTCAGAAGAAGATTTGGGAGCTCCGGATGGAGTTAGAAGAAAAAAATCTCTCAAAATAGATTCCAAGACCTAAATTATGGTGAAATAATATTTTTCACAACACTTTGGCGCATCAGTTTGCAGGCAATTTTTCTCAAGCACAAGTGGAGTACAAAATCAAAAATTCACTTTTTAGGATCAAATGGAATAATAAAGACATGATACCCCCACCATTGGATTCAAAAGGAAATTTCCAGTTAGGATCATATAAAATTTTTCCAAAAAGTCCATCGGGAGCTCAAGTTATCACTTTCACAAGTTCAGGACTTAGCCAAATTTTTGGGAGGACACGTGTCAGCACCAGGAGCCTGGCGGGATTTTGTGTCCCTCACGTCCCCCAAGGTCAGGAAATCAAGGTTAAAAATTTCACCCAGCCCCCTTTGAATCCCTCTCAGCCCTCATATGACCTCTTGTACCCTCATGTGACCTCCAGACTTGACAGTTCAGCCCCCAGGTGCATTTTTGGAGCATCCATTCCCTACCGTTGGATCGGCACCACGTGTCACCTCCAGACCACCGTGGAAACTGATGTCCCTTATGTACCTAAGGTGGGGGAAATAATACCTTGAAAATTTTTCCCATCCCCTATGGGGAGTCATTTGGACACCCACGTGACCGACTTTCGCTCTCTCGAAAATTCATTCCTACCGTCGGATCGGGTGCCACGTGTCAGCTCCAGGACCACCATGGAATTTGATGTCCCTTATGCACCTAAGGTGGGGGACATAAGACCTTGAAAAATGTTCCCATCCCCATAGGGATTCTTCTGGACACCCACGTGACCGCCTTTTAGCTCCCAGTGCTTTAAAGCAGCTTTTTCCTCCTTCATTCCCCGTCGTTGGATTAAATGCCACATGTCACCATCTTGATCATTGTGGAAATTGATGTCCCTCACATCCCTGAGGTTAGGGACATCAAACATGAAAAAATTCACCCAAATCCAACTCAAAAATTTGAAAAATATTCTAATTGTTAGTTGCTTCTTTACTACTTCTCCATTACTAGAAGAAAGTTGCAGAGAACACAAGTCCACCACTCCACCATTGCAAGAAACTCAAACCAGATCAAAAAAGGAACTGAAATACCTTTTCCATGGAGATACATAGGTCTCAGAAGGAATTTTCATCAATCTAAGAAGGAGAAATGAAGAATAGAGAAGAAGAACAATGGAAATCCCCATAGCCATGAAAACGAAGATTCGAACATATCTTGCAAACCGGTGCTCGGATTGATGAACCATTTGTTGCTGAGTTTTAATCTCTTGAAGGCCATTAAAAAATCATATTCAAACCTCTAATTTTCATCAAGGATTTCTCACAGTGAATAAACCCTCTTTCCGCTCTACTGAAGGAAAAATCTTGATTTCCCATCAAACCGGTCACTGGATTGAAGAGAAATTTCACGTGAAGCACCATAATGAAAAACCTATCACAATGGAGTTGATTTCATTGCTAACGGAGACAAAAACCAGACCTGAAATTTTCAAGCTCCATTAATGGCTGCCATGACATAGTAATGGAAAAAATCAGCGAGCTACCTCTCCGCTTCTCAAGGTTCTAGTGGGTGAAATCGCCCGAAAATTGGAGGAAACGATCGTCGAAAAATCTAGTTTCATGCAAACTAGTTTTCACACCATGAACTCCCTATTTTTAGGGATATGGAGGGCTGTGTTTTTTTCAGCATTCTTCCCTCTTTGAAGAAATTTTCAAATTCTGAAGATCCGATGGGTGAAATCATCTGAAAATTGGAGGGAATGATCATTGAAAAATCTAGTTTCACATGAACTAGTTTTTGCGCCGTGAAGCCCCTATTTTTTAGGGATATGGAGGGCTTGTGTTTTTTTCAGTATTCTACCTACCCTTGATGAAGACATCATTTTCCCACTTGTTCAGATGAAGGAATTACTCCAAATTCAGAGCGTGGAACTTGGAATAAAACCCAAAATTTCAAGACTCATTTCGTCGCAATTTGACATTCATGGCACACTTACTAAAAATAGCATGTCTCCTTGCATAGGGGAATGTTACTTCAGGTAAGCCACCATTTTAAGATTCCATGAAGAAGGCGGTGAACACAGAGGGAACATCACAAGAAAGGTCATAAAAAGGGTCATCTCGGCTCATGCAATTCACACTTACTAAAAATAGTAAGTTACACTCAAAAAGTAGTTTTGGCACAATGGGTCGTATAAGGATAATCATTCAAGGGGACATCATTGTTTCAGGAGCATCCTAGCCATTTTTCATAGGGAATTCAAGATCCACCTTAGTTCATTCAACTGGGCAGCATTCGGGAGCTAATTTGGAGGAGTTTCACAATGTGCAAGGAGTTCGAAGATTCAGAGTTTCACTACATTTGGAGCTTTCCATCAACGAGGATCAACGAACTTCATCGGGTGACATCTCCTCTTCTTCTTCTCTCTCTCTCTTCTCTCCTCTTCCCCCAACTTTCTCTCACTTTCAAATGTTCTAATTCTTCGTTGGGGTTTGCACTTTTTGATATGCCTTTAAGTCACTTAAAAGTGACTTTAGAAACATAATGTAAATTAAGTCACCTTGCTATTATAAAAGGGACTTAAATATTTAAAGTGGAATATGAATAGTCTTAAGTCATATTAAGGCATATGGAGGGTCATGAGGAAGACGATAAGTCACCTCTCATTCTATAAATTGTAATGCCATTCCCATTGCAAAGGGTTGGTGATTGATCTTGTAAACTCAAGAGTATATTGTACCTTGAGAGAACAAAGGAGATAGCCAAATTCTTCCATTCCCCTCATTCTCAAATTTCTCTATTTCTCCACTATGTACAACTTTGGTTTGAGAAATCAATACAAGAAGAAGGAGTTTCCAGATTTCTTTGACTAAGGGGTTTCTTGATACTTTGTGATCAATAAATTCTATTTGGTCTTGTTGTTATTTACAAGTTGTTTCTTCTCATGAATGCATGTGTTGAAGTTTCTAACTAGTGTGTGTGCAGGAATATGATTTTCTACCTACAACATTAGTTCTCCTACCTCTTTTCTCACTCCCTTTCCCCACTTTCAACAAATTATTCTCTAGCAAGAGATTGCTAGCTTTTCCGTAGGGTCAGTGGAGTGCCCCTGTTGGATCCCCGGTCAAAAGGCCACCACAGAAATCCACCTTTTCATGTGCATGCACATATGGTAGCTGCACCGGTTAAGTAGAGGGACTTAGATTCCCGAGTGTTGGCAAAGAAATCCACAAGTTTTCCACCCAAAAAATTTCTCACCAACAGTTTTTGGCACCCATTGTGGGGCAGATTTAGCATGACATCTCGCACCCAATATATACGACCGTAAGGTCTTAAAATAAAAAAAAATCAGATTTCAAAGGAAAATCATTCTTTGAAGGTGACTCCATCAAGGAAAACCCTATCATGTTCATTTCCCACATCATGAAGAAATTTCCAGATTGGAGTGAAGTACTAATGAGTGACAGTGAAGAAGAAGAAGAAGATTTCTTCCCGGAAAAGAAGATCATAGATCAACCATGGTTCCGACTAGTGTTGAAAAAGGAAAGAAGAAAGAACTTGTCATCGATGAAGAAGAATGGATTCAAAGGAGACATAAGATAAGGTGTGAAGTTCGAGAATATGCCAAATTCTTGCAAGAGATGAATGAGAAACTTGAAGCAGCCCATAGCGAGGAAGAAGAAGAGGAGATTTTTCCTATAGAGGAAGATCCTAAAGATCATTCGTACCATAGGGTTTTCATACTAAAAGGTTCTTGAATGCCATTGAGAAAATCCTATCCTTGAGCCTTCCGATGAAGATAAAATCAGCATTCAAGAAGATGATGAAAGACAGGATGGTGCAAGATCCACTGAAGAATATTTTTGCAATCTCGCATAACTCACTACAAAATTGAGAACTTTTTCCTTCTTCCACCATTCTCTAGATGAATTCATTGCATATGGTGATGAAGAAATGAACATGTTGAAAAGAGAATATGTGGAAATACTTGAGAGCATAATAAAAGGAAATTTTGACCCGAAGTCTTTGATGAAATTTGGAGGTATGCTTTAGCTCTACAGAGAAGATATGAACATCTTGAAGCTCCACATCAAATGGAGGAAGAAGATGAGACACACCCTATGGAAGAAGACTCATATTTCTGCCCATACTATGAATTTTCATTCCCAAGAGATTCTCAGATGCTTCTAAAGAAGATCTTTTCATGGAACCTCCCGATGAAAGACAAAGCAACGTCATGGAGGAAGAAGTAGAAGAGACAAAGATAGAATCACCATTCAACAATTCCATTTGGCTCGAGTCACAACCCATTGGGGAATAATATATTCAATAAAAGAAGATCCTTGCTGCATAATGGATGATCCAATGCCCTCCGAAGACTCCACCAATGATGAAGAAGATGACCAATTCAAAGTAAGCATGGATGATCTCTTTTCAAGTTTTGATCTTTCAATTGATGATGAAATGGGGATATGTGAAGAAGTGCAAGAAATTCAGCCAACATTATGGTCTGAAAATGATGAATTCAAGATGGTCATAGATAATCCTCCTTCCTATTTTGATTCTTCAAGTGATGTAGAAATGTTGCATGAAGAAATTAAGGAAGTCAAAGAATCAAACTCTCATCCTGATGCAATCATGGATGATCAAATGGAAGAATCCCACTCTCTTTTCAAATCCAGGAGAATGAACAATTTAAACACAACCTCTACTCACTCGGGAGTAGAATCATCATCTCGGTGAAAACATAGCCTTTCATCTTTCACCTGAGCAAGAAGATTTGATAATGGATGGTCAAGATATAGCAGAAAATTCTTCTCATACTATTGTCCCAACATGGTTCTCTACTTCTTACCAAGAAGAAGATGATATGGATTTTGAGCTTGAAGGAGCACCCTTCCCACGAAGCTTGGATATCTTCTCCTTGTCAGTAGGTGTCATGAATCAAGTATGCCCGTATATTTGCAAGAAAGTGAATCTTTGGCAATGCAAAGCATGGAAGAGGTGAATGAGGATGTTTCAAATGAATCATGGGCCCATATGGATCATATTTTTAACCATCTCCTAGAGGCACAACAAGAAGATTCTTCCAATGAAGATAAAAATGATCCTATGGAAATTTTAGAAGAACTATCTATACAAGATATCTTGAAGGTTGTAGAAGAAACTGAGGATCCTCAAATCAGTCTTGAACTCCTAACCTGGCCATGGAGATACAAGAAAAGTATGAGTCAATTTGTGCTTCCTATTTTGGTGCACCAATTTTTGATGTTGAGATGGAGCAGTTGGATAAGCTTGATGACTTCTCTAATACTTTGGTTGATGAGAATAAACATGAAAACATGTCTTTTTCTTCCACATTGTGCGAAGAAGTTCATGAGTGCAAAGGAAGAAAAGTTCATGTATCTCATTTGGAAATCTCCATTTTTGAAGACAACACCTCCATCATGGAAGAAGATAACAGGAAAACATTGAGATGATTTACATTGGAGAAAGTTGTTCAGAACATGGCAAAGATCTGTACAACAATGTATGGAGTATATTCAAAACCAACCCACTCCCACCATTTCAGAATGGTCCATCAATGAAAAGCAAGAGTTCATATGGAAAAATCCAATGGAGGGTGAAGAATGCTTATACGGCCAAACCAAAAGCTGAAATTTTGAAAATGATATCAATATGCACTCCGAACAGATGCATATTGGCAACCATTTCTCCAAACAACAAAGTGGGATGTCCAGGGAAGTTCTTGAATGGAAAGAAAATCAGTTTGTCCTCACTCCTTCCAAGTGTCTTGCTGATGTAAGAGACAATTTGAAGTTGCAATTCAAAGAAGATGAATTTTTTCATGACAAACATTTTTCCCACTCTCGAAGAAATAGAGGGATGGTGTCTCATGTTTGTGGGACATCAAGAGGAATCTTCAAAATGCAAAAGTTTCAAGAGGTTAACCAAATTTTCAATGGATAAAGAAACATTCTTGATACATTATGAGTATAAGGATGGAAGTGTGGTCAGCCTTATTCTTCTCAAGCCATGCAAAGCCATCACCAAAGCATGTTTTGATCAAATAATAGTTTTTGTGCTTCAATGGTCATACTTCAATCCACTATTTCATGATGGCATATACTTTTCTCAACCCATTTCCGGGTATGTGTATATCCTTTTCCCACCTCTGTATTTTCCTCCCCTTGTATATAATTTCCTTTCCATGGTGTGTTTCCCTTTATGTTTTGTTTCGTGTGTTTCCTTTCCTTTTGTGTGTGTGTGTGTTTTCCTTCTTCCAATCTTCCTTTCTAGAAGTTGTACATGACTCCGTAAGGCCCAATGGATAAGGCACTAGTCAAATGAATTAGATGGTCTAAAGTTGAGATTCTAGATTCCCATGCCATGTCTTCACTTGTGCTCATTCCATGTCATGTCCCCAAGCTAGAGCCAATTGTTTTCGTGTAAATGTGCAATAGGGAAATTGATAATTTTTAAGCACGACAACTATACCCCAGTGTCGA
The DNA here is from genome assembly GCA_018340775.1 of Taxus wallichiana var. yunnanensis. NCBI lineage: Eukaryota > Viridiplantae > Streptophyta > Pinopsida > Cupressales > Taxaceae > Taxus > Taxus wallichiana. Next base: position 587,080,276 of record CM031243.1, read on the forward strand.
ATTTTTCAAGTCCTATCATTTCAAGACACCCCAGGTCAAATCCATCAGTTTGGTCACCCCCTATTTGTTGTCAAATTTTTCCCCTAGGTGATTTAGGAAAGTCTACTCATTCCACCTAGGTGATTTTAGGGAGTTCTAAAAAGACACTATCTTCTGGCAGTATAGGGAAGGGCTATCGCTAGCCTTCCCAAGACTGGATTCAACCCCCTGGAGTAGAACGGAAGGGAAAAATTCAACATGGAGGTGAATGGAAGACCTTATAACATCATGGAAATTATTTTGGAAGGTTTGGGAAGTTTTTCAAGACTTGGAGCAGTCTGAGTAAAAAACAGGGTTCACAAGCCTAGGTGGTACACAGGCCTAAAACAACTATTGTTGGGCTTCAAAAGAAGATTTTGGAGCTCCGGATGGAGTTAGAAGAAAAAAAAATCTCTAGAAAGAGGATTCCAAGACCTAAATTATGGTGAAATAATATTTTTCACAACACTTTGGTGCATTAGGTCTGCAGGTAGTTTTTCTCAGGCATAAGTGGAGTACAAAATCAAAATCCATTTTTTAGGGATCAAATGGAATAATAAAGACATGATACCCCACCATTGGATTCAAAAGGAAATTTCTAGTTAGGATCATATAAATTTTTTCCAAAATCCATCGGGAGCTCAAGTTATCACTGTCACAAGTTCAGGACTTAGCCAAATTTTTGGGAGGACACGTGTCAGCACCAGGAGCTTGGCGGGATTTTGTGTCCCTCATGTCCCCCAAGGTCAGGGAAATCAAGGTTGGAAAAGTGCACCAGCCCCTTGAATCCCTCTCAGCCCTCATATGACCTCTTGTACCCTCATGTGACCTCCAGACTTGATAGTTCAGCCCCAGGTGCATTTTTGGAGCATCCATTCCCTACCGTTGGATCGGGCACCACGTGTCACCTCCAAGACCACCATGGAAACTAATGTCCCTTATGTACCTGAGGTGGGGACATCAGACCTTGAAAAATTTTCCCATCCCCTATGGGGAGTCATTTGGACACCCACGTGATCAAATTTCAGCTCCCAGTTGCTTTTTGGAGCATTCATTCCTTGTCGTCGGATCGGGTGCCACGTGTCAGCTCCAGGACCACCGTGGAATTTGATGTCCCTTATGCACCTAAGGTGGGGGACATCAGACCTTGAAAAATGTTCCCAACCCCCATAGGGAGTCTTTTGGACACCCACGTGACCACCTTTTAGCTCCCAGTGCTTTAAAGCAACTTTTTCCTCCTTCATTCCCCGCCGTTGGATTAAACGCCACATGTCGTTGTCTTGCTCATTATGGAAATTGATGTCCCTCACATCCCTGAGGTTAGGGACATCAAACATGAAAAAATGTGCCCAAATCCAACTCAAAAATTTGAAAAATATTCTAACTGTTAGCTACTTCTTGTTGCTTCTACTTCTCCATTACCAGAAGAAAGTTGCAGAGAACACAAGTCCACCACTCCACCATTGCAAGAAACTCAGACCAGATCAGAAAAGGAACTGAAATACCTTTTCCATGGAGATACACAGGTCTCAAAAGGAATTTTCATCAATCTAAGAAGGAGAAATGAAGAACAAAGAAGAAGAACAATGGAAATCCCCATAGCCATGAAAATGAAGATTTGAACATATCTTGCAAACCGGTGCTCGGATTGACGAACCGTTTGTTGCTGAGTTTTAATCTCTTGAAGGCCATTAAAAAATCATATTCAAACCTCTAATTTTCATCAAGGATTTCTCACAGTGAAGAAACCCTCTTTCTGGCTCTACGAAGGAAAAAGCTTGATTTCCCATCAAACTAGTCACCGGATTGAAGAGAAATTTCACGTGAAGCACCATAATGAAAAACCTATCGCAATGGAGTTGATTTCGTTGCTAATGGAGACAAAAACCAGACCTGAAATTTTCAAGCTCCATTAATGGCCACCATGACACATAGTAATGGAAAAAATCAGCGAGCTACCTCTCCGCTTCTCAAGGTTCCAGTGGGCGAAATCACCCAAAATTGGAGGAAACGATCGTCGAAAAATCTAGTTTTGCAAAAACTAGTTTTCACACCATGAACTCCCTATTTTTTAGGGATATGGAGGGATGTGTTTTTTTCAAAAATTCTTCCCTCTTCAAATAAATTTTCAAATTCCTAAAGATCCGATGGGTGAAATCATCTTAAAATTGGAGGGAACGATCGTTGAAAAATCTAGTTTCACATGAACTAGTTTTTGCATCGTGAAGCCCCTATTTTTTAGGGATATGGAGGGCTGTGTTTTTGTCAATATTCTTCCCCCACATGAAGACATAATTTTCCCACTTGTTCAGATGAAGGAATTACTCCAAATTCAGAGTGTGGAACCTGGAATAAAACCTAGAATTTCAAGACTCATTTCATCACAATTTGACATTCGTGGCACACTTACTAAAAATAGCATGTCTCCTTGCATAGGGGAATGTTACTTCAGGTAAGCCACCATTTTAAGATTCCATGAAGAAGGTGGTGAACACAGAGGGAACATCATAGGAAAGGTCATAAAAAGGGTCATCTCGGCTCGCAATTCACACTTACTAAAAATAGTAAGTTACACTCAAAAAGTAGTTTTGGCACAATGGGTCATATAAGGATAATCATTCAAGGGGACATCATTGTTCAGGAGCATCCTAGCCATTTTTCATAGGGAATTCAAGATCCACCTTAGTTCATTCAATTGGGTGAGCATTCAGGAGCTAATTTGGAGGAGTTTCATAGTGTGCAAGGAGTTCAAGATTCAGAGTTTCACTGCATTTGGAGCTTTCCATCAATGAGGATCAACGAACTTCATCGGGTGACATCTCCTCTTCTTCTTCTCTCTCTCTTCTCTCATCTTCCCCCAACTTTCTCTCACTTTCAAATGTTCTAATTCTTCATTGGGGTTTGCACTTTTTGATATGCCTTTAAGTCACTTAAAAGTGACTTTAGAAACATAATGTAAATTAAGTCACCTTGCTATTATAAAAGGGACTTAAATATTTAAAGTGGAATATGAATAGTCTTAAGTCATATTAAGGCATATGGAGGGTCATGAGGAAGATGATAAGTCACCTCTCATTCTATAAATTGTAATGCCATTCCCATTGCAAAGGGTTGGTGATTGATCTTGTAAACTCAAGAGTGCATTGTACCTAGAGAAAGAAAAGGAGATAGCCAATTTTCTTCTACTTTCCTCCACTTCTCAATTTCTTCCATTCTCACATTATGTACAACTTTGATTTGAGAAATCAATACAAGAAGAAATAAATCCATCTTTTCATGTGCATGCATATATGGTAGCTACACCGGTTAAGTAGAGGGACTTAGATTCCCAGAGTGTTAGCAAGAAATCCACAAGTTTTTCCACCCGATAAATTTTCTCGCCAACAAAATGATCTTGAAAAATAATTACTAAAAAAGTGATAAATATCGCACGATAAGTTGGAAAATGGATCTCAAAAAAGTAAGTTTGTTTATGATCGTAAATTTTTGTACAAGAAATTACTACATCAAACTTAAAAATTAAATGGTGAAAAATTGTTAACAATTGTGCACAAAGCTACCAAAAGTGACGATTTTTTTAATGATAAAAGACTTAATTAAATAAGAGTGTTATGAAAATCGTGATAAAGAGAAAATAACTCAATCAAAAACCCGATTGAGTCCGAACGTGGTGGGTTTGAATAAGCTCTTATATAACTATGAAGATGAAAATATGGACTTATATGGCAAGAATGTGGATCGATATGATGAGAAGGTAGACTTAGAAGAAAAACAAATGTGTTTTGAATTAATATTAGAAATGGGAAAGGGATGTAATGGAAAATTTTAAGAGAATATAATATGTGAAGATTTTAATGGAATAAGGTACGTGATAGGTAGAAATGGAATGGAAATATGTCTATTAATGAATATTTTACAAGTCAAAGTAACTATTCATTTTGACATTCTATGGGTAATGTTTGGTGAACATTAAGCTTAATGTTATGTGGAAACATCACTGGTGATCTTAAGGTTATAATGTGGCTACATAAGATACAAGCTCGGGGATCATGGTAGGATCAAAACATAGGAGATGAATTTGGTTGGTCATAGTCATGGCCAAGTAGGTGAATGGTCGTGGAAATCGCCTAGGTGGTGTGGAAAATGAGTTGTGGCGGGATGTATGAGCACCGGGTTGTCCATGAGGATGGGTTTGGGGAGCGGGAAAAGAGGAGACAGGGATGGGGAATGGGAGGTGAGAGTTTGGGATGCGTGGAGATGAGTGATGAGTTAGATTAACATGGAGAGTGGGATATTTGTGAGGTGAGTGCGTGAGGGAAAGTGGTGGGGAGATGGTATGGATCGGGTTCTATGTGGGGGATGTTGGGATGGGAAGGTTAAGGACTCGAATGGGGTGTGGTGAGGTGGCCGACTTGAGATTAGGGTGAAGGGGTTGGTTGGAAGTGTGGGAAGGTGGGAGAGAAGGGAGGATTGGATGGGGAGTTGGGTAGAGAGGTCGCGGGTGGAATGGGTGGCACAATTAAGGAGTTAGAATGGTTGGATAGGAATTTGGGGAGAAGAGGTTGATGGGGAAAGGAGGATGTGGGAGAATGTGGAGAGTCGAGTGCCATGATGAGGGAGGTGATAGGGAGTATGTGGGGTTGGGTGTGGAATGTGTTTGTGTGGGTGAGTGGCCGGGAAGGGAGAAGTTGTGGGTGGATGGTATAGGGTATAGTTGGGATGAACATGGATGTAGGTCCATGTGGAGGGGAATGGGGATGGGTTTAATGGGGGTCGGTATGGAGGGAGTGGGGATGGAGGCTTTATGGATGTGTTGAGGATGTGTGTTGAGTTTGGGATGCATGGAGATGAGTGATGACTTAGATTGACATGGAGATTGGGAGATCTACAAGGTGAGTGCTCAAGGGAAGTGGCTAGGGGAGATGATATGGATCGGGTTCTATGTGGGGGATGTTGGGATGGGTGGGTTGAGGGATCGGATGGGGTGTGGTGAGGTGATGAGAGTGGAGATTGGGGAGAAGGGGTTTGTTGGAAGTGTGGGAAGGAGGGAGAGAAGGGAGGATTGGATGGGGAGTCGGGTAGAGGTCGTAGGTGGAATGGGTGGTGAAGTTAAGGAGTTAGAATGGTTGGATAGGGAGATAGGGAGAAAAGGTTGATGTGGAAGGGAGGATGTGGTACTATGTGGAGAGTCGGCGCCATGATGAGGAGGTGATAGGGAGTATGTGGGGTTGGGTGTGGAATGTGTTTGTGTGGCTGAGTGGCCAGGGGAGGGAGAAGTCATGGCTAGATGGTATAGGGTATAGTTGGGGTGAATAGGGATGAAGGTCCATGTGGATGGGAATGGGGATGGGTTTAATGGGGGGTCGACATGGAGGGAGTTGGGATGGAGTAGTAGTCGGAGGCGGGGATGGAGTTGGTGTGGAAGAATTGAGGATGGAGTCGGTGTGGAAGGAGTTTAGAAAATGGGGAGAAGAATAGGAGATCTCGCAGTGAGGATTTGAATGGATAGGAGAGGTTTGAACGGGGACGAGGAAGTGGATAGAGAGCTAATAGAGGATTTGATTTTCAAATTTTTATTCAATAGTAGAAAAAGATGGAGAGTAATGACATGTGGTAGGGATTATGTTATTTCTAGATTTGAAATGGATAATTAATCAAATTATATTTGATTAATTCGAAATGTATTTTTGTGGGAAATGGGATAGGGTAATTAATTGATGTAGGAAAGATGTGAAGTTAGGGTTTAGGGTTTAGTGGATGGATTTTTTTCGTTAAGAGGAGGTATTATTGTTAGTATTTTAATTCCTTGTTAGTAGTGCATTTTTCCTTTGGAGGAGGTTATACCAGCAATGAAAGTATGAAGATCATCCTATCTTTGATCTCCTCGACATTTGGTGTTTAACGAGAGGGGACATCTATCGCGTGATCCGGATACTTGTGGATCACGATGGAAATATTAAATCCTATAGTTTTCACAGAGGTACAAACTACTCATCATTTTCTTACATAACCTTTTTGACAATATAGGACCTACTCACACTTCTCTCGCCAAAATTATTAGGTCTGCATTCCCTGTCATCTTCTACACATTAGAGCCCACCCGGGCTCCGTAAACAATTTTTTTCCTTACATTCCAATTTTCTATGATGACACTACGGACCACATCGCTAGAATATTATCACAAACACAAAACAAAAATCCCACACAAGTACCACCATTCGAGATAAAAATTGCTGAAACCAAAAAACAAAATTGTTTTTAACATGCTCGTATGCTTGTAATTATCCACCCGTAATTTATTTCAAGATGGAAAGAACCTTACTTATAATCACATCATTTTTTTTTACACGTAGTAGAGGTTTATTTCATCACCACCAAAGCTACACTGATGACGTGGAATTAGCTACGACATACCAAAAACATTCCCATCTCGCATTAAACTTTGAGACATAGTCTCATCACAACGCTCAATATTTAACTAAACCCCTCTTCACTTATAAGTAATGTTGTTGTGCGGTGCATGCGAGTCACATATAAATAGTTGAATAACAAAACCTTTGCATTGTCCCTATAAATATTCGGGGAGTTATAAGGACACCATACACATTCATTCCCCCATCACCTTCCACCTTTTCACAAAACCTACCTTGAATGTGGTGATTCACTCCAAAGCAGGAAAGTAAGAATTGGTGAGTCTCCTCCAGTGCTCTAAGGGTTTCCCCCGTAGAAATTATGTCGCTATAAAAAAATAGGTATATTAGGACCGGGGTATATCGGATGACGCATATTTTTGGAGTGATAAGATCCTGCATCCATCATTTCATAAAGCATAATTGTATGATTGCATGAAACAATGATCATTCATGAAGAATTTAACTTCGAACCAAAAACATTTGATACACATGATCGCTTTCTAATTGCCAACAAAATAGTTTAGCATTATTTTTTTATCATCAAACTTGGTTGATATCAATGTGTTCATTGTAAAAGTTCAAACCCTATTTTTGTTCCACAAACATAATTTTCACCAATTCAATACCAAGAAAAATCGTCCAAGCAATCACACAACACAGACCAAAACATTAGACCAATTTCATTAGCTTGATTTAGCCAACAACACATCTGCCATAGCTTGTCTTCGGCTATATCGAATCGACATCTTGAGTGACCAAGTTCACTTCCCATATCATCAATTGTCAAACATCCTTCATAGCTCGCTTCAAGCTATATCAAACTAATATTGGGTGACTTGTTTGAGTTCACTCATTATTTTTTCAACTGTCACGTTTATCCAAATCACAACTTAAACAAATCCTTTCATAACTCATTTTGAGTTATATCACAACCATATTAAGATTAACTTGTTTGAGTTACTCTCCCCATCAATAATTCAGAGCTTTTTCAAGCCAAATCTACACAACATGAAACAAATTCCCTAATAACTTGTCTCGAGTTATATCACAATCATATTGAGATAACTTGTTTGAGTTACTCTCCTTATCACATCACAAGTTTATTCAAGCTAAATCCAAAGAAATCAAATTCTCATTTAATCACGCCTACTCAAAATTCCTACTAAATCTTAATCAAGCACACACCTATTTCAACATGGTATTCACATGTAATCACAATCTTGAAAATGACGATGAAGAAGTAGTGCAACTAGAACTCACCAATAAAGAACATGAATATGTAAATAGGGTGATAGAATAAAACAAAAATTAATATCTATTATGTATCCTAGCCATGGGGAAAAATTACCCCTAACTTTGAGACTGAAAATTTAAACAAACTTATTGAAAAAATTAATCAAGTTATCACAATGAAATACCAAATAATCCAAATAGCTCTTCGGATAACGCGTTATATATTAAAATATAATACTTAACAAAGAAACTTGAGGAAGTAACTCTAGAGATGAAAGGCTAAACGAATCCAATCTGCACCCCAATACTCAAAACATTCTTGATAACCCATCCCTAACCTCTCCATTCACACAAGAATGGAAACATATGAAAGACACCATTCAAGGACTACAAAAACAATAAAAACAATTCAACTTTTAAGAACTATGTCCTTACCATTTGATACGGAGATATCACACTTACCATTTCCATCATCCTTCGAAATCTCAAAATTTGATAAATACAAAAGCAAAGGTGACCCTCGTGAACATGTCAAATAATTTTACATGCAATGTCAAGAAGTTGCCTATTGTGACATGTATATTTTATGATTATTCCCCCAAAGTTTAGGAGGATAGGCTTTAGACTGGTTTTTCCATCTTCCCAAAGGGTCGGTCATGACATTCACAGACTTATCGGAGAAATTTGTCAAACATTTTTCCTACAACTTAGACTCATAAATAACCATGCTTGATCTCTGTAACACTAGACAAAGGCCCAATGAAAACTTCTCCTCCTTTTTACAATGATGGCAAGGAATTGTAAGCAGATTTCCTTGCTCAATACTCGAGAGACAATTAGTTAGCATTTTTGTTCCAAATCTCAATGCCAAATTATCATTCCACATGTAAATGCATTATCTAGATAGTTTCAAAGAAGTCATTGAAAAGGGAACACAAACCGAAAAATCCCTCATTTCTACGGGCTTAATTAAAGCACCTTTTAGGGACCAACCTTATCAAGACAAACCCTTAGAACCATGACAAATCCAAATTCTTTAACCGAAACCGAAATATAGTCAATGATGGCGTTACTAATTCCCACCATGTCTGAAATGTTCAAAACAATCCTATCAACACATTAAAATCCTAACAACCAATCATAATCCCTAGAAATGAAATTCATTCTCGTGACCGATGAAAACAGCTTCACCCTCTCGAGAAATCCTATCTAGTGTCTTTCGTCACTTGGTGAATGCCAACATGATTACATATCCCATCATCAAACCCTTAGAAGAAGGACAACCAAAACCAAATTGATATAAGGAAAATGAATATTGTGATTACTATTGCATAAAAGGGAACTCTACAGATCGATGCATGCAACTCGCCATTATGTTCAAGACCTAATTGAACGTGGAGACATAGAAATTGAAAATAATTCTCGAGACAAAAATGCCTAATGAAAAGATTCACATGTTCAAAAATCCCTTCCCTAACCATGATAATAATTCAAAAGATAAGGGCCAATCATCAATCAATGTCGAGTAAGACTCACCATCTCGACCATAGATTATGACCAAGAGTTAGTGGCAACCATAAAGATCGAATCTGTCATGTGATCAACACCGAGACGAGAAAAAAATTGTGGGTCCCTACAACAAAAATATCTACCACTTCATCTCCCACACCACCTCCTAACCCACCATTTGATTCTACCACCAATTCCACTCCACAACCTCGCACCATCATTGAATATTGTCAAACAATTGGAGAAGACTACAACACAAATTTCAATCATGCAATTACTTAATTCTTCTCCCACACTACAACACATCCTTATGAAAATATTGAATAATGCTCGTGTCCCTAAGGAAATCAATTCACAACAATTCTAGGCTTTAATTGCACATTTTACAGTCCCCCAATCCTATGTTATTATTTGGTCCCGCCGACCTTCTTAATCCCAAATTCACTAATAATCATTCTTTATATGTTGAGGGTTATATAACTCATCGTAAGATCAAGTGCGTATTAATCAAAAATGGATCCGCATTGAATATTTGCTCCATGAAACTTTTACATTTTCTAACTTACACTCAAAATGAGTTACATAACAATATCATAACCTTTCGTGGGTATGATAATAGTAAAATAAATTCTGAAGGCACAATCACATTGCCTCTCTAAGTTGGACCCATCACCTTAGAAATGGTATGTCATGTGGTGGATGTAGAAGTTGCATATAACATTCTCATCACCTGACTAGGGATTCATGCCATGAAAGTTGTCCCATCAAAATTCCACCAATGTATTAAATTTCCTCATTTGGATAAGGAATTTACGTTACGTGCGGATCCTCAACCCTTTGAGTATTATAGATTCCTTGAAGGATAGTATCAACATGATCACTATTTTCCATCAACAGATAAGTATGATCCACCTCTCGTACTCCCTAACTAAGCATGCATAAATATGGATACACTCCCAAGAATAATTTGAAACCATCATCTCCAAACCAAACCACATTTTCCAATCCATTCTCCCTTGCTAATCAATAATATTCAACCGTTCCTCCTCCCACTAATCAATCATCTTCTTCCACTAATAAATTTTCTTCTTCCAAAGAACAATTATTCTTCCACCACACCATATTCTTCCTCACCTAGTTAACCTTCTTCATCTAACAACACCTCTTCTATTAAGATACCTTCTCCTATGAATAACCAAACACCATCCTCTAACCTACCCCGTTCTTCTTATAACCCATTCTCTTCATCTTTTCAAACTACCAAACTTACTTCCCCACCACATGAGGTACCTATTGGTCCCCCATCCCACACATTTAAAATCATTGACAAAGGATGTGGTGAATATCAATTTCAAAATATGGCAGACTCCTTTTACATCAACAAATCCCCACACAACTATAGAAAACCCAACGCTCCACATCTGAGAATCCATCTTACTTACCGATTGGGATAGTCAATTTGGAAAAAATTGGTTGTGTTGACAACTAATATATTCCAAGTTCTTTAGGATCTTGGTTATTTAATGACAACTTTTCTCCCTATTATGAGTCCCCTCAATTTACCAAAGCTTATCACATAATGAAAAGCATGCGATGGAAGGATAAAGGACTTGGTCCAAATGAACAAGGTCGTGTAGACCCAATCAATTGCACACAAAATTATGGTAAACATGATCTGGTTTTCAATGTATTCGATGAAGATCCCATAGTAATTTCAAGTGATAATGATGACACCATTTCTGATAATGACACCAAGTCTCCACATAGCCTTTTCGAGGACCACGTTGAAAAAAATATTTTCTATGAACATTTTTCTCGTTAATGTCATCAATTTTGAGCCTATGCATCCGAATCTCATAGACCATGGCCAATCACATCATGTGGCCATGGACATGTTCCAAAATGATGAAGCCATCAAAGAATTCCTTGAACTCGTGGACAAAATCCCTACTTCCGACCATAGAAAAGGATTTGAAATCAATCTAGATGAATCGACCTATTTTGGTGAAGAAATAAAATATTTAGATCCTTCACCTTTAGAAAATTTGGATCAGAAGTGCAAACAAAAAATTTCCCATAGTCAAAATCTCATTGCCACCCTATCAAACAAACATGTCAATAAAAATTCTCAACATCACACATAAAAATCTTGTACCAACTCCCCCAAATCACCCGACACCGATGACCTACATCAACCATTATCATCATTCTATGAAAAGGATACATCTAAAATGCTTGTAGAAGAAACTAAAGACATAAACATTGGAACCACCAAACAACCAAAAATTTTACAACTTGGCATGAGTCTGTCTAACCAAGAATGCGTAGAATTCACAACACTCCTGATTGAATTCCAAAATATCTTTGCATGGAAATATAAGGACATGCCAAGACTTGATCCATCTCTTGTAGTACACCACCTTGTCGTGCATCCGAATGCAAAGGCTATAAAATAAAAACTACACAAAATGTATCCCCAAGTAGCATTGCTTGTCAAAGCCAAACTCGAGAAACTCTTGAAACCGAATTTATCCAATCTATTGATTATTCGGTATGGATATTTAACATATTTCTCGTATCCAAGAAAATCCCCGAATCGGGATATGCATAGAATTTTGAGACATTAACAAGGCTTGTCCCAAAGATGAATTTCCCTTGCCAAACATAGACATGATTGTTGATTCTATGGCAGGCCATGAAATGCTCTCCTTAATGGATGGATTTTCTGGTTACAATCAAATATGTATTGCTAAAGGGGATCAACATAAAAAAAAATTTACTACACCATAGGGCACCTTATATTATAAGGTCATGCCTTTCATCTTGAAAAATGTCGGTGCCACCTGTCAACAAGCAATGACTGTCATCTTCCATGATATGTTACATGATATCATGGAAGATTATGTTAATGATATATTAACAAAATAAAAAACACGAATAGGACATCCAGGTGTGTTGAGATGCATTTTTGATAGATTATATGAGTATAAGGTTCGTCTTAACCCAAAAAAAATAATTTTCGGGGTAACCTATGGTAAATTGTTAGCGTTTATTATCTCACGGAGAGGCGTAGAAGTAGATCCTGCAAAAGTCAAATCCATTATGGAAATGCCTCCTCCTTAAAACCTAAAACAATTACATAATCTTCGGGAAAAGATAAAATCTATTTGGCATTTCATATCATAGTTTCCTGATAAGTGCCATCATTTCAACCAGTTGCTCAAGATAGATGCACAATATCACTTGAATCATGATTGCTAAGACTCTTTTGCTAAGTTAAAAGAATACCTCTCTAGCCCACCTGTTCTTATGTCACTAGTTGCTGAAAAACCCATGTTGCTTTATACATCTGCCACTAAACATGCCATAAGGTCTCTGCTAGCATAACATAATGATCAAGCGAAAGAACAGGCTGTATATTACCTTAGTCGAACACTTATTAAGCACGAAGTACATTATTCCCAAATTGAAAAATTATGCTTAGCAGTTGCCTTTGCATTCCATAAGTTACGTCATTACTTTCTCAATCACACAACTAAGTTGATTGCCAATATTTATCCTCTCAAGTATCTCTTGTCCTGACCCATTCTCAAAGGAAGAATGTCTAGCCAGGTTGTAATACTTAGTGAATTTGATGTCGAGTTTATTTCAGCAGAAGGAAATTAAAGGATAAAACCTTGTAAACCAACTTTCGAGGCACCCCTTCTTGCCATAGAAGCACTTCATTTTGTTTTACCCGATGAAGATCTTCGCACATATACATCACGCCAGACTTGGACTCTATTTTTTATGAATCTTGTAATCTCCGTGGCTCGGGGTTGGGATTTTACTTATCACACCTAGCGAGACACATTAACCCCAAGTAATTTTGACTAGCATTCCCATGTACCATTAATATCACATAATATGAAGCTATAATCACAGGATTAACACTAGCTATATCTTGGAATCTTACAGAATTAGCTGTATTTGGTGATTCTTTACTTATCATCAAACACGTTACTAATGAATATCAAGTTAAGGATGAAAAAATTATCCCATATAAGCACATGGTGGATAGTCTTCAAAGCTATTTTTGATTAATTATATTTGATCAAATACCTGCATTCGTAAAAATCTGGTGACGCTATGGTAACCATTGGATCCATGTTAGAAATTACATCTAGTCAACCCCATGCACATTTTCACGTAGAACATATCTTAATGCATGCCAATGATCTTCATGAAAACACTATGATATGCGAAATCATGGGTCCGAATAACCCTTGTACCATGATATTTACACCTTCATCCATGATAAAACATTTCCTATTGACATGAAACTAATGTATACATGTGCTTTAGCACAACGTGCCTCTCGTTACATAATTTTCATAGAAACTTTTTATAAACAAGGATATGATGGGACCCTGCTCCAATTTCTTAAATAGGAAGAATCCTTGAGTATCCTAACTGAACTCCATTCTGGTATCTATGGAGCACACATGAAAGGTATAGCCTTAGCCAAGAAAATCCTGCGAGTTGGATATTATTAGCCCACCATGGAAAGTGACACATGTATTTTTGTCAAAAGATGTCAAGCATTTCAAAATCATGGACATATTATCCACGCACCTTCCCAAGCATTGCAATTGATAACCACACCATGGCCCTTCTCGCAATGGGGACTTGACCTCATTGGTAAAATTAGACCAACATCGTCTGATGGACATAAGTTCATCATTACCGCTACCGATTACTTCAATAAATGGGTGGAAGCTATAGCTCTCACCTATGTTACCGGTAGCCAAATATCAATTTTTTTAATAATCTTATCTATCGATTTGGTATTCCATCCGCTCTGGTCATAGATAATGGAAAATCATTTAAAAACTAGGATGTAAAAGACCTTGCCAAATGTTTTTGCATCAAACTTAAGTGTTCCACTCCATACTACCCTCAGGGTAGTGGTCAATCAAAGCAAACAACAAGAATTTAAAATCCATCATGGAGAAAACTATCAACACCCATGGATGTAATTAGCATACTCAAATTTACCCCACTCTTTGGGCTTACTGTACATCTTACTACATGCCTACTGGAGCTACCCCATTTTCCCTCATTTATGGTTGTGAAGCCATTTTACCTATTGAGATATAACTCCCATCCTAGAGAATCTCCCATAAAGATGTAATTAATGAGTATGAATACTTGACATCATGGCTTTAAGAGCTTGAGCTTCTTGATGAAAAATTACTTAATGCTCTCAATCATCTCCAAGTCTATCAAAAATGACTACAATGTAGTTATCATAAAAAGGTAAGACCTAGAGAATTTGAAAATTTTGACTTCGTTTTAAAAGAAAATCAAAAGAATACCACTAAAGAGAGAGAAAAAACAAGGAAAATTTGAGCCTAATTGGTTAGGACCCTATGTAATTACAACTAAATTTGGCTCTGGAGCCTATAAGTTGGCCACTGAAGATGGTCAAGAACTTGATGAACCAATGAATGTAGTTCATTTAAAGAAATTTTATCCTTGAGGTGTTCACTATTCTAGGAAACAATGACGTGTACATTGTTCCTTCTGTCTAACTTATCTTTGAATAATTTAAAGTTATTCATTTCCATTGGCAGATATTTTCATTATCAAAATCACATATTCATATTTATCATCATGAGATAGGTGCTAATATAGATCCTATTAATTTTGTGAGTGTCATAATTCTTATAATATCTCCCATTTTCAGTCGATTTCACCTATGGTCATACCTAGAAGCTTACTGATTGTAATATATTCCCTTCAAAGATATTCTCTCTTTCATAACAAAGCTCTAAACTTCTTGACCCGATTCGTTTGATCATCCATATCGCTTCGGTGTTGAATCCTGACATCCTACTAGTTATCCGGGGATGAGATTGGGGTCATATGTTCCTTCCCAAATACAAAGCACTATTGTAAAATTCCATCAATTCAAGAAATTATGAATAATTCATTGTCACATCTTTCATCCTTCATAGTATTTGGCATTGAACCCACACTTCTTCTTGGTAGTGTGAGACTGGGAATGGAGGAAGGTGCCCTTACTCATCTACACCTTGTCTTTGGTGATAAACCCTTGGCTCTTATAGGTGGCATGGGGCAAAGCATAGAGGCTCATTCTCATAAAAGCATAAAAATATTACAAAATCATCCACAATTAAAAAAATAAAAACATTCAAAAAAATAAAACAAAATAAAACAAGAATTTACTCGCCTATGTTTTTCCTTTGGTGATGAGCCCTTGCTTCTCACTGGTAACATGGGGCAAGGCATAGGGAGTCATTTCAAGAATACAAAATCTTACAAAGTGCTTGTAATTATAGAATCCCCAAAGAAGTAATTTAGATGCCTAAGTGAAGAGAGAACTATCCCTTCACCTCATATCCTACCAACAAGCCACATAACTGTCTAAGTCTAACATGTGATTCATAAAGTGAAAGCCATTCTTGAAACCGGTTCATAATGTTAATAAGAATTGATTCAAAATTTCCCAAAGGGATGTTTATTAGCATTTGTCTCTATATTCATTATCTACCTCCCCGCGTCCTTCTTAATTCTCGGTTATGAGCCTTCGCATCTTACTAGTTGTGTGGAGTCAAGATTGGAGTTGGAATTCTTTTCATCATATCATCACCAACATATCATTCCATTAGAATGAATTTTATTTGTGTTATCCATAGCATGAGTTACCACGAGGAACAAGGTACGTGCATTTAACAATATCCTAGTTTATCGCCTCTCAAAATAAGTCTCGCACTCTAGTCCATAAATTTCCAATAACAATGTAATAATACAAAATCCAAAAACATTCGAAAATCGTCAAAAATACAAAAACATTAGAAAAAAATCCAAAAATGTAAAAACATTAAAAAATAGTCAAAAATCGAAAAAGAGTAGAAACAATTTAAAAATCCAAAAACATTGGAAAATCTCCAAAACTTCAAACAAACAAATAAACAAATAAATATTGTAAACTCCACAAAATCGTAAAAACTCTAACCTAATCAACACAATCCACCCTTTGAATTATTATTCCCAACAAATGATCCAATCACCTTATGACTATAAAATTCAAACCACTTCTCCTTGCGTGCATCCTTGCTTGGGTTGAATCTAGATCTCATTGTTTCCTTGTCTCGAGGACAATGACCCAACCCTTTTAATGTCCTTGCACCCATACTTGGGGAACATGCAATCAACCCTCACTGTGGAACACGTTAGGGATATGTTTATTGGTTCTTGTGTTGCATCATTAGTTACAAGTTATTAATTTCTTTCTTATATCTTGATATACCACATGGAGCATCTTGATTTTATGTATCCTAGTGTTCTCTCTAATATATTTATGTTATCTCGATTACATATCATACTAGGGCATCATACTTTGTTGATGGCCTTTATCTATGATCTCTTCCATTTTCATATCATACTGGGGCATCATACTTTCTTGACGGCCTCTGTCTATGCTCTCTTCCACTTGCATATCGTACTAGGGAATCAAACCTTTTTTATGGCCCATGTCGATGCTATCACACATATTACAGTCTAGTCGTCCCGATCTTTTATATTAGGATGCATCTTATTATGTGCTATATTAAAATTAAGATGTTTTTTCTCACATGAGTATCTTCCTACATGATCAATCCCCACCATTCACCCGTACTAATACATTCCCCGCTTTGGGAATCCTACTTGAAGATATTTCTCAAGTAGCAATCACTATCCAACAGCTCCTCCTCCCCCACCATGATCACCATGTATTTGATCCATTCATCCTCGCTCCTCATTTTTACTCCTCCGTCACTTATCCCCATATTACCCTTCTCACCATTCCTGTCCCCTTTTCAACCATTTGTAATATTTCCTTTCGCTCGTCTTCTTCCCGCTTGATAATATTACTTAATAACCCCTTCTATATGGGATCCTCGGTGATATTTACCCTCTCCCTATGATATTCCCGCTGTGAAGCTTCTCCACCACCTCCCTCTTATCAAACAACAACCACCACTACACACATGTCCACATTCCACCTCTCCTGCTTCTCATTCTCGCATCATTACTCTCACCACATGAGCATCTTAATTAAGGATTCCCCTCACACTCTCCACCCTACACTACATATATTCCTTCATCCATTCATGTTACACTCCTTTGTTTCCTTTCTTCCTTGTTATCACCTACTCTCGTCTGCTCTTCCACTCAGACATACATCACTCACTCTTTTCTCATCCTTCCCCAAATCTTTCTTGTGCCTGGTCATCCTACTTACACACTCTCATAGTATGGAAAATTCACTTGAGGTTTCCCCTTCATTCCATTTTGTCATACCCTATTCCCACCAAGTCTATCATCATTCTTCTTCTTCTTTAGCTTGGCAATCTTACTTAACCATTCCATCAAATGAGAATCTTACTTAAGAATTCCTCTTAAGGTTGATCTACCTTATGGCCTTCCCCTATCTCGATCATATTTCCCGATCTTATTTATCCCACCTCTCATCCCGATAATCTTCTTCAACTAACCATTCCACCATTTTTCCCAATACATTTTTGTCTTTCTCCTTGCATATCATCCTCGTGGCCGGTTTGGAAATCTTATGAAACCACTCCGACGGCATGACAATCTTACTTAAGAGTCTCTCTTAAGCATGCCATGTCATCTTGCACTCACCCATCACTCTACATTCTCACCATCCATATTTTCTATTCATTCCCCATCATCACATCTTTTACCACTTCTATCACTATACTATGCTTCTCAATCTTACTTAACCACTAGCACGGTATGACGATCTCACTTAAGAGTCCCTCTTAAGGATAATCTATCTTCTTGCCTTTCCCCATAACTAAACATCCTTCACCCTTCACTTTTTCTTGGAATTCCCCACTATCACATCCTCTCACCTCCTCTTCCATTATCCCAAACACCACTTCTCACTTCCCACTTCTCATCTCTATTGTCACTCGTTTGGCAATATTATTTAACCACTTATGTTGCATGATAGTCTTACGTCGGGGTCCTCCCTACGCTAAAATCTTTGTTTTGAACTTTTCCCTCACCTCATTCTTCATTCACTTTGTCGATCACTCCTTACCTGGTCTCTCCTACTAACCACATTTTCCTCCTAACATTTTCCTTTCTCCACCTATCATCTCACAACATACATCTAATATCTTCCTCCTATAATCACGTTCTTTTCCCCATTTTTTCCTTCTTGATCCATCATCTTTCATACCATTTCTTCCCATTATTTTCATTTCTTGTTTCTTCATCCTCACCTCATTCTTCCTCATCTTCCGCATCCTCTCCTTACTTTCACCTAGTCCCAACTCATCCCTCACATTTTATTTACTCTTTCCACTTCATCTTCTCGAATTCTCCCACATCTCTACCCACACACTTGTTTTCCATTGTTGTTAACATTCCTCTATCATTATTTCATCATCATATTCTATTCTCGCACTAATAATTGTTTGTGGAATTTCCCTAAATATCATCAATCCTCATTCCACATGACCTCATTCACTCCCTTGGACCTTCTATAGTTTCCCTTCATTCCTTCCTTCCTCTAGGCCCACCACTCATTGTTAGTGGGCTTTCCCTAATGTCCCTTTATTGGTGTTACCCTTTCCAATCCTTATTACCTTTCTCCCTTTCTTCATTTTTTCTCTCATCCTTCCCCACCACTTATTGTTAGTGGAATTTCCCTAACGTCCCCTCACTGGCATTGCCTCTTCTATCCCCCATTCTCTTTTCTCTCCCATTCTTTTCCCCCACTCCCACCCTTTCTTGTTGCTTCTTCCCCACCTCTCCATCTTCCCTTCACCCTCTTCAATATCTTTATTGTCTTCATCATACATCCTTTTTCTATTTTCTCGTAATCCTAGTATCCTCATTTCATGCATCTCCGCATCTTTTCCAATCTGTGTCACTCCTCATATCGTTCACTTTACACTTATTATCCCCATTATTTATTCCCTTTCTTCTACATCATTTTCTCTGTTATCCTCTTCTCTCTCCCACCCCTCATCTTATTTGACCC
This sequence comes from Taxus wallichiana var. yunnanensis, assembly GCA_018340775.1. Lineage (NCBI taxonomy): Eukaryota > Viridiplantae > Streptophyta > Pinopsida > Cupressales > Taxaceae > Taxus > Taxus wallichiana. Next base: position 587,099,512 of record CM031243.1, read on the forward strand.
CCTCTGTATCATCTTCTTCCCCTTTTTACGTCACATTTCCTCCTTACTTCCCCATTGATAACCTGGTTCTTCAGAGTTGTTGTCCCGTCTTTTTATCATCCCACCCTTCACATGCATCTCTATACCGTCTGCTTCCATATTCTTTTCCTTGTTCTTCCTCGCAAAGACATGGTTCCATCAATCTTCTCCCTATATTTTCCCTATCTTCCTTTCCTCTCCCCTAATTTTCACGTTTCTTCTGACCACCTCTCCTTTTCTCTACCACCCCTACCTTTTAGTTCATTATGTACCCGTTTCTCTTATTTTATCTACTCTTTTCACACTTTCCTTTCCCCTCATAGTTTCTTTTTTTTATCCTTTGTACTTCTTCTTTTGTTCTCTTTCAAATTTTCATCGATTTTACCCCCTACTCCCACCTTATCTTCTCCTTATTTCTCTTTCCCATTTCTTTCTTTTCTCACTCTATCATTTCTTTCACTTTCCCGCATCCCTCTTTATTATCTTTGTTGCTTCCTTCATTTGGCACATCTCTCTCTTTTCATAAATTCACCCTCTACTCTATCATTTTCCCATCTTCTCCTTGTTTTTCCTTCATCATTCCTTTCTTCCCCTACCATCCCTCTCACTTATTCTCTTCTACCTCTTTCATTCCTTTTTTTTTTTTCCCTCCCCCTATCTCCATAATCCTTCACCTTTCTTACTCTTATCAAAATCAACATCCAACCCTATTCATTCCCTTTTCTCTTTCCCATTTCATCTTCTCACACACCCTCACACCTAGCATTCAAGGCCAATTGAATCCTTTCTCCATTTACGTCGTGCATTCATTCTAGTCTCTTGTACTCCATTATCGTCCTCTTCTCTCGTAGAATTCATCTCTCCTCTTTTTGAGAGATCTATCATATATTCGATTCTCATCGTCCCTCTCGAGGGGGAATCATCACATCTTCTCATGACATTTTTGTCTTGGAGGATACCATGACATCCATCACTCACCACCTTCTATTCTCCCCAACAAACATTCACTCTACTTTTTTGCTTAGAAAAAGTAGATTGAATTCTTCCCCCATCTCGTCTAATTTATTTGAAAGGACACTACTTTCATAGTACTCTTCCAAAGAGGGGAAAATGTAGACACCCTAATATCACATTTGTCCTAAATCAATTAATTCCCCTACCTCATTTCCCACAAAAATACACTTTGAATTAATCAAATATAATTTGATTAATTATCCATTTCAAATCTAAAAATAAATTAATCATTACCACATGTCATTATTCTCCATGTTTTTCTATTATTGAATTAAAAATTAAAAATCAAATCCTCACCCACTCTTTGTGGTCCCCACTCACCTAAAATCCTCCACTTATGAATTAAAAATCCAAAATCAAATCCTCACCCATTCTTCGTGGTCCCCACTCACCTAATCTTGCCCACATTTTCAAACCATGATTACTTAAATTACTCTAATTTAATCACTTCCATAGGCTATAAATACATGCTTACCCTCCCCTCTAACACATAGAGAATAAGTTTGAATGCCCTGTTTAAGTTCTTGCATCCTTTAAGCAAAGAACATCCTTCCACCTCGTCCTAATGCCCAAATAAACTCATCTTGAAGCACCCCGAATCCATAATCCTTTTACCCATTTTGTGCAAAGTAATTAGATCATTTTTGCAAGAAAGACTTACTTTGTCTTGTAAAATCACCTACATATCACACAATCAGGGCTCAATCCATGTTTCCTAGCCCATTATGAGGTTTTCTATGGAATTTGAGGGAGGAGGTATTATTGTTAGTATTTTACTTCCTTGTTAGTAGCACATTTTTCCTAGATTACACCACATATCAAGTTCCTCTCACTTTATCCTTAGTTTCCAACAAGAACATATATTTTTCACAATGAGAGTGAGTCAACATGAATATCTTATCTAACTACCCTAGGGACATAAATTTCAACTTAGGTGCAAATACATCCAATAAACTAACACTAGGCTATGTTGAGTTGTGACTCACTCACACAAATCCAAGGATATCCACAACAAGAACATTGGTATGGCCTCATTATCTCATCTTCTTCCCCTATCAAATTTATGTCACCCATCTCCTATTCATATCAACCATACCAATCCATCACTCATAATTGTGTGTTTTGTTTATTTTGTTTAATTAATTCTATATGTTTTCTTTATGTTGTTTTATCATTAGTTAGATTTATTTATTATCTTTATTTTCTCTCGAGGATATGTGATTGGTGTCATCCTATATTGATATGAGGAGGGTTTGAGTCACTCTAACATATAATATGGTATAAAAATCCTCATGGTCAACTACCAACCATGTTGTACACTACATAATTTGATATCAAAAGCATGCTTATTTGTCTATATGACTCACAAAAAGGAAACATAACCAATCATATATCATATAATACCGCATCATCATAAATCATATATCTCATTTATCTAAACATAATCATCATAATATTACCATCACATTTCTAACATTTCTATCATCCAAGACACTAAGTGTGACATCATCATATAAAGCAAGAGAAACATAAATCACATCATTTCATCTACCAAAACATACCATCATCTAATGAAATAATAATCATAACAAGTATATACAATATTTATCTGCATCAAAATCATCCATAACTAAATGTATGAAACCATTAGCATCAAAAATCATCATCCATCAATATACATGAATGAAAACTAAACAACACATTTATAACCATGATCAACAACAATAAACCATAATATTATATTCATAAACATCCATAAGTACAACATAAAATCCCATCATAGTTTTCATAAATCCATAATTCCATCATATATACATCAAAAATGTTGATACAATTCTCGAATACATATACCAATTTATGTGTCTCAATATACATCATGAATAGCTAGAAAACACATACATACATTGTAAAATCTCATCATATATACAACCTCATACCCCACCTAATTCCCATAATCCATAGGAGGATGTGGTGGCCATGGTGGCATAAATGGTCTCTCCATGTAAGTGTAGACACAAAATTATGCACTTGGGTACATTTCTAGGTCCATAAATACATACTAGCATTCATATGATTCCTAAGAAAGAAAACTAGTAATTGATGATTGCCTTTGGCTTTTGTCTTTGTTTTTTTCTTTCTATTTGGTATTTCATACCCAACATTCCAGTAAAAACTTTACTTTCCTATATTTTATTTCTTAGGACACCAACACCCAACCAGGACGCCAACACCTGTGCACCCTTGTCCCCTCAGTAGTGCCCCCGACCTCTTTCTACCTTACTCTCTCTTTTGGGCCTCTTTTATCTTTTGGGCATCTTATTTTCTTATGGGTTAGCCTTCTAGTTGTCAATTACAAAATTCAAACAAGGGAATCATATAAATACATAGCTATGTGATCAAAATAAGGGACCAAGATCTAAGCATCATTACTATCACCTAAGCTTGCATTTAAAAGGCTCCTAAAGAACTTCAAAGCATCCATTTGGCATTAAATCAAGGGACAAGGGACTAAATTTTTTGCATACAATGCATAGGAAGGGGAAGTTTTTCAATTCCATCCATACATTCTATTTACATTGCTACATCTAGCTCTCTTGTTATCAAGTGCACTCACATAAGGGAATCGTAGGGCATGATTACTTCGGACTCACAAGAACTACATGGAGTTTGAGATGAAGTGTAGCACTTGGTTGTACGCTCACTTTGTCGGGTGACCCTAGGGTCAGTCCTGACTCCCCATATCAAATCTTTATTTTTTTGGATTTGATGTGGCATTGTGGGTTTTGCAGAGAATATTTTTGTACAGTTATAAGTACATCGATGATCATATTGCGACACACAGGTGAATAACACAAATTATTTGTGACACTTATGTAACACAACAAAGATCAAGTTTTGACCATTTTCACAATCACAAGTGCCCAGAGGTCATCAAAGACCCACACACCCCTGTCCTACTATGAGCACCCATTTCCATCCTATTTCGTGACCTACATAATTTATTTGGAGAAATAACAACACAAATCACTTCCTGTTCAATAGTTTTCCTTGTCTCGCATTTGTCCTGGATTGAGCGCAAATCAGCTAGTTCCATTCCTCTCTCTCTTGCACTTAGCATTGCATATTTCATTAGCTTATTACTTGTGTCAAATATATATTTTAGTATTTATTATCATTTTTGACTCTGCAATTAGGGTTTTACAGAAATATTATTATTTTTTAAATCATTTGGTGAACCCGTCGCTCAAACCCAACCTAGTTTCTAGGCATATTCTTATCTTTTTAACATGGCTGAAATTTATCCTCCCTTTTTTTATGAAGACCTTTGTGATCTCAATGCTCATATTGTTGAACATCCGCAAGATTTAGATATTCTTTTATTCACTTCTTGTGAGGAGGCCACCAATCTAGCTGAGCTTAACCTTCCTGCTTCTAATATTGCTTCTATTCCTATTACAACACAACCTCCTTCTACTCTTCCACCTACTTCTACTATTCCCGTGTCTATTCCTACTCCTACCAACCACTTCACTCCACCTCTTATTTATCACACTTGGAAAGTATCTTCTTCTAGTACATAAGACCTATCTTCTCTTTATCAAGACTTACAAGTTCAAATCCGTTAGTCAGCAGCAGCTACATCACACCTCTCTCCATCTCTTGACTCCTCTTTACTCCTTCACACTCCTTTTGCACCCACCATTTCTTCTTACACACTTCCTCTCAAATTTTTCACCCCTAAGTTTCCCATTTTGAAATGCCATGATGACCCTCATAAGTATCTCGAGCTTTTCATGTGGCATGTCTAGATTATGTGGATGATCATAATTTTTTAGAGAATATATTTCCTATGAGTCTTCAAGATTATGTTATGCATTGGTTTTACAATCTACCTGTTCATTTGGTAACATATTTCATGCATCTAGCTGATGATTTTCTTTCTCATTTTCAATCAATATTGGAACTAAAATATCTTATGCACAACTAACACAAATTAAACAATGATCTAATGAACATCTAGCTGACTATGTATTACATTATAAGAACAACCTAGCTAAGATGACAAATGTGTGTGAAGTCAAATTACTTTCTATGGGCAAGCTCAAATATCAAGATTCTTCTTCTTCATCTTCTTCTACTAGGTTTCAATCTAATTCAACATTCAAACCTTCTCCTAAACCTACTAAAGCAAAGACAATTATCAATGCCATCTCTCCTCCTAAAAAAATTCAATGACAACCTCCAAAGCATACTTTCACTAAATTTCCATATGCACCTCGATTTCTACTTCCTCAACTTCTTGAAAGAAATCTCATTACTCTTCCACCACCTCTTAATCTTGATCCATCTTGCCCTCACATCCTCCATTATGATGAAAATGCTAAATGTGATTATCATCAATGTATTGGGCATTCCACCGATCACTATTTCAAACTTGGGAATCTTATACACTACCTCATTGATAATAATTCATTGAAGATCCCTCCTCCATCATCTTCTTCTTCTCAACCAATCAATAATAACAACAAGATAAAAATATTTAATGACCCTTTACCTAAGCACACCCCATAAGCTACTAACACTTCAACTAATCATACATATCACGATGTACCCCTCCTTCATCGGGGCCCCTTGATTTTATTATCACTTCTGTGACACATCTCCACCACTCATTACATTTTCAGATCACGATTATCACACTACTTTCACATCTGATTCATTACACATCAATGCTTCTATTGGTTCATACACTATCAATAATACTATGATCTATCCAGAGGCTCCTATTTGTGTGTGCTCTATTGCACTTCTTCTAGCTATCAAATGTCTAATTTATGTTATTTCATATCTAGCTCCTAAATATTTTGGATACATTAGGCTTCCCATTACAGTTGGTCCTCTCACCATGCTTGTGCCATTCAATGTGGCTTATTCAATTTGTTGTCAACAGAAAATTGACCGAAAACTAATCAACCCTTTTACCTATCGTAAAGGTTAAGATGGAATCGAACCAAATTTAATCATATAGGGGACTTAGAAAATATTCTAAGTGTAGGGTAGTTTATATCTTAAATCATTTATAGAAAAAAACCTAATATTATGTGAAAATCCTTTAATTCATTCAGAAAAAGAGAGGATATTCAAATACGAAAGTGACAAAAAAAGGAAAAAAAACAAGAAATACAAAAACAATAAAGAAATAAGACCCACAATCTGCATATTATCAACCCTATCTCGACAGAGTGATATATATGAACTAGATAACCTCATGGAGGTAAGAAAGAAAGATTGCAATATCCTTCATACATAAATTGTATTCAGTTGCATAAAAAATTTCTTACATATAGTCTTAAATAGATCCTTTTAACTCTCTATTATAAATTATCCTTTTTACTCCATATTTCATACAATATAGAAAATGAAACTTTAATCAAATGTACTCCATATTTCAGATTTCTGATTTAAAATAGAAACACATGAGTAAAATACCAACAAAGTATACAACATATACACAATAATACAAAGTCATAAGAGACCAACATGACTTTTATATTAAGATGAGAAACTAATTTACAAATGAGAAGCACAAAATCACTGAAATCAACTTTAATCAAGATCCGACAATACAATAGCCAAAAGGAAAATTTATAAACCCAAATGCTTAGAAATCTATGTAAACAACCTTCATGATCCCCTGGATATGCAGATCTAATTCTGTAATCAGATTATAGATTAGACACAGAAAATTAATATTCAGATAATTAGAATAATAGTAATATAATTGGATATACCTGTTGTATCAAATGTTTACACTTAAATCCTCAAATTTAGGTCATCAAAATCTTGTAATCAAAGCCTCATTCATAATATTTTCACGAAAATATAGAATGAAATGCACTAAACTCAATATGCAAATTACCTTAATGTTCCTCCTGTGTAAAAGATCCCTTCTTCTTCTTTTATGTTCTTCTCCCACAAAATAGTTATAATCGATCTCTTCATAAAATAATGGCATTATAGAAATAATATTTTAATGAAATAATGCCATTTGATCGATATAACCACAAATGATTTAAAACCATCGAATAAATTTATGATAGATGATTAAGAATCATATCATAAATTGATATAGGAAAATAATAATAATGAGAAAAAAATATATAAGGATGGGGGACCCACAATATTAAAATAAAACATTAATTCTAAGTCATCCACATAACCATATCATTTGCATTAAATATTTCTAAACCATATTAATCAACATTAAAATATAGAGTTTAATATTTTCTAAACATCTATATATATGCAACCTCAAAGATTAAACATTCACATCACAATACATTAATATGTGCATCAATCAAAATCTGATCAAGTCATAATATCACCAAGTCAAATAACCACAGTCTCAAAATAGCAAGTTCAAAGTCAAAAGCCAAGTATCATAGTCTAATCATCTCCAACCAAATCAAGCACTATAGTACCATCATCTGCCCTAAGTTTTGTGTACTCATATGATTCCAGATTTAGAACTATGTGTGTCATAGCACCGACTCACTCTCTATCCACTTCCAATTTTAACCATTTGACTGTAAGTAACTTCATTGATATGGTCAAAGATGACCTAACTGCTTAGGAGAATGGCGGGGTTCTTCTGCGAATTCCCAAGGTATGTAATGGTGGATTACTCTCTATGTTATGTGGAAGAGGATTGGAGTGGGATGACATGTGAGAGAAAAAATTTGTATGATCGGAATGTGATTGGTGATGCAAAGTATGCGTGACATTTACTTCGTAAGTCGTGAGCGGCTGATTATTTGGGCGCTTAATTAATTGTAGGACTTCCCAAACGATAGGCTCTCTATAATCAAAATGGATTGAGACACGAGTAGGAACAATTTGGTGTAAAATATCTCCATGACTCAAAACAAGTTAAACCCTCTTCTTTCACCATGAGGAAAATATCCACATGGTGAGAATCTATTGCTATCAGACAACCCACATTGGATTGAGAACCCTTTGGAGTTCCCCATCCATTCCATCTAGATCTAGGCATCTGTTCAAAGTAACCATTATGAAAATCATCACTTTCTGAACCATTTCATCCCAAAAATAGAGATCAAACAGTTATGAGGTCATATAAAAATATCATCATTATTAAATTAGTTTTGTTGACCTTTTTAAATCATCACTGTATACTTCAAAGGAAACCTCATTTCTGCCATGTATATCATATTTTCAACTCGAAAGTCCAAAACAAAATTTCAAAGGATGAATCCATTTTCAATATTCAATCAATATCACAGACCACATTTATAGATAGGTGCTCATGTAAACACGTTTTTGCAATCCCTTAGTATTTTATAATAAAATCATCATAATCAAAAAAAATCATAGTTAACTGATCAAATATTCTCGATGACAAAATGAAATTTTCCTCATTATCTAGAACAGAAACCTACGAAGTCAATAATTTGTAAACACATAGAATAAATTTCTTTCAAAAATATCATCCAATAATCTGCCCCAATATGACTTGAATGCAAATTCCCTTTGAAAACCACTATCAATTTTATGATATTCGACTGAAACAAAGATATGCTTGCATCATCTACCCAAATTGAATAATACCCACAAGTTTGGATCCCATGAAGACCTCAAAACATGCAGGAATGAAACAATTCTTGATAAAAAAATTCTTTTGTTCACGATGAGACAAGATCTTATCGAAAGAAAAACATTTTCATAGCAAATAAACCATATGGGTAAGTCACGAATACAATAATTGTCAATAAACTACCTTTTTACAAATCTTATAAAAAAAGAATGACATAGCTTATCATTTCACTACCCATCGATTCTCAAAATTGTCAATGAAATCCCTAAAGTTGAAATCCTACAATATATTATTTCACAAACCCAAATTGAAATTAGAAATGAGTTTCATGCTATCGCATGATATACAATAATCATAGACTCAACCCAGTTTAGAAAATGAGTTTGCATGCATGAAAATTGAGCATCCACAGAGAGCTAAGGCCAAACATACCTCATAAGATGGATTAAACACTAAATCTGATCTTCCTAATGCACTTTGTGGTCAACAATGGAGGATGGAACAACTCTAAAGAAAAAATTTAGCAGAGCTTCGCCATAGAGACAAAAATCAAATGACAGAAAAACTTAGCAAGGTGGTAAAAGGATGGGCTCAAGTTCAAGCATTAAATGCTCAAGGCACATTGAGCATGGTGTCATAAAACTTTCCTTTATCAACCATTAATGACAGTAGTCCCAAATTTCCCTCTTTCATGATCAAGGATGCCACTTGGCATTTCTTTGAATAAAACAAAGAAATCAACGTTAACCACCCAAAATTTTTAAATGATCTTGTTCACAATATAGAGGTTAGGTTTAAACAATATCAAATATGATTAGACCTTCATGCCTCTTAATCCATTTGTATTATCAATTCAATTGAAGGATCTAAACAACAATCTGGTTCAATAATCCATAATCGACAAAGTGGTGGAATATAACATATGTTCTAAAAAAACTTATATCCAAGTGTCCCAAAATTGTCACATGGTACCACAATATGAAATCATGATTGTTATCCCGGTAGAATATCACTGAACCGACTAGGTTTAATGTTGCATAATAAAAATTAGTGCAAATAAAAGAAAGTGACACTTACCAACACTCTTTACTAGCCACCATGGAAAGAAGATATATACCAAAAAGTGAGCTTGGAATTTGAAAATGGTTAATGTAAGATGAAACTCAATCATCATCTTGATAAACTATGATCATCAATATGTAAAGTGCCCAAGGTAACATCTTATATCAATGTGAACATCTAATCATATTAATGCCGACATGTAAATGTTCTCGAAACCACTTTAAACATGAAATGAAATCAAACTAAAGTTTTAAATTAAACAAAGTGGCCCCTGCCATATATTTGTAATATTAATATAAGAAGGGACAAAGGAGGACACTTTGAATGAGTGGTCAAAATTTTCTTTAAGAAAAGAAGGGGTAAGTAAAATTTGAGTTATAACATAATCAAAGGTTATGACATGCTTTTAGGTCTCTAGTGGCTCTATAACGCTCAAGATATTCCAAACTTGAAACATACGTGTGTCAAGTTCATACACGATAAAAATCCATCACTATTAAAGGCATTCCAACATGCACACCATTACCTATACCTCCTCTTGATGAAATTCTTCCACCAACTACAATATCTAGGCCTCGAGGCCTCTCAAATCTAAAGCATAGTCAATACTTAGTTCTCCTATTCACACATGTCATACTTCATGACATTTTCATATTCATATGTCTATTATTCCTTCACACTTGCTCCTCACCTTCTTCACATCATAGGTCTTCACCTAGCTGCTCATCACATCCTTCACATCATAGGTATTCTTCACATAGGTTTCCATCACCTCGTTCACATCACAAGTATTATTCATATAGGTGTTCATCTTTCTCCACATAAGATGCCTTCACATATACATCATTATTAACCTACACCACTGATCTTAGAGAATTTTGACACACCTTTATTTCCTCAAACATCGAGTGGAGGACCCTTTTCCTTCACTCTAATTGGATAGCATACTTTGCATCATGCACTTCAGGGGCATCACGATTTATCTCCCCCTTCATTCATTACTATTTCTATCTGGTCTTTACACATACGCATTACGTTCCATACTTTACATATAGTCTCTCTTATACACATTAATGCAAAAATTATACCATCATTACCATATAACGCACTCTATTGCCATGGTTTATACTTGAAGATTGAGGGTCTAAATCTAAAATGAAACTAACCATCATTCACTCTTTACGCTCTATGCTTCATGTTCTATTCTATCTAGGACACATTTTCAAACCATTTCTTGATGATGCAATCTTGTTCTATGGTTCATTATTGATTGTTAAGGGGTATTTTATAAATGAACCTCATCTTGTACACATCTCATACATATTCACCGGAGGGAATGCTACTCCTATCACATTCACATTGCATACCATTTCATCACATCCAAAACATTTGCATATCTTGGTTGCACTTACTCTTGTTTGCTTATACCTACATATACACTTTGTTTCCCAAACTAGACAAATATTTATTATGTCAATACCTTTTCTACATACACATATTCATTCACTTTTTCTCTAGTTGTGAATAGAGTCATCTTACAAGTCTTTACACAATGTAATGATGCTTGACACTATACCACTTACCAATCATATCGAGGCTCTTGGGGCATCTACTTCCTCACACATTACATATCTTATGATTTAATTATTTAATACTTCTACTTCCTAGCACACTATTTTCCACTTTGGTACATACACACTTTGACATACTTCTTATCTTTATAACATGCCAATGGGTGATTTATATGCAACATTTTATTTGCAAGAATTATTTTCCACCATGGTTTATCCAGAGGAAAATTTTAGACTTAGGAATTCCCTAAATCTCCCTAAACCATGGTATTATGGTAGATCATTTATATATCTTTCACGTGGTATAAGGAACGATAGAAATGAAGTTTGTATGCTCAAGATAATTTTGGTCAAATTTTGGTCAATGTTCGGACTTGACAAAGTCAATCGCCAATTTGGGAGTGACACGTGGCAAAAGTTGAAGTGCAAAAAAATTGGTTTTGTGACATTGGTCTTCGACACAAGTGTTCGGATGGGTGGGCCACTCTATTTCCTAGATGGGGTCCCTCATCTAGGGTGAAACACTATTTTTATGGAGGGGTGTATTTGTCTTCGTTTATCATCACAATTGATGAGTTTTCCATGTGGTGGGTCCTCAAGCCACCACATGGCCTGCCACCACTATTGCACATATCACATTACATTGGACCAAGAAGGGAGAGTTTTGTACACAACTTGATAAGATGTATGGGAGAGGAAAGGGGATCTCAAGACTAAGTTACACAAGCAGCCTCACAACATTAGTCAAAGACATAGCTTGACACATATATTGGCCCATCCATGAGGGGCCTTATCCACAACCCTCTCCAAACGTGGTAGTTAAACAAACATATACCGTCAACCAAAAACATGGCATTACAAATACCACCCCCACCATAAAATTCCACCACCCAACCATCTACGTGGTAGAAAATGGGTAAGGCATGGCCCATGCCATAATAAAATGGGGGTGATACTTTATATTTAAATGCGCCGTGACCCATATCCTCATCAATGTGGGATATACCCACGATGCAAATGAAAAATGGTGGCGAGTGGTTAGGAGGATTAAACCCCGAACCACCAATATACCCAAAATATCCCCCACCGCCACACCATTTATGGTGGCTATTGTATAAATAGGGCGTTTTGTGTTTGTATACACATAGGTATGTGACCGTGTTTAACACCTAACAATTTCATTCTCGTAAAGGCCATTTTGAGGCACTTAGCAAGATTTTTGGATCTCGAGTAAATTAGAAAGTTTTCCATAACTCCAATATGCTCCTTGTGGACCTATTGTTTTCCCATTTTGGAGATGTTGTGATGATGTTTTATGTTGGATAAGTCACTTGGGTGTGTCGATTTAGAGCCATTTAGGGCGTGCATCACCTTGGAGGAAGACTACAAGAGATCCGATCTTCTACATCGGACATTATAAGCTAGGTTTTTTTTTACTTGATGGTCATAGAGAAGGTTTTGTTCTTATAAATACCAATTCAGATTCATCTTGAATCAATTGGGTTTTGTTCTTTTAAAGACTAGTTTAGATTCATCTTGAATCAACTAGGTTTTTTTCTTCCGAGACCGGTTTGGATTCATATGAATCAACTAGAATTTGTTTCATTGTTGTGTATTCATTGCTGCATTTGTAAGTTTTTATTTAAAAATTGAAATTTTTAATGAATCATTTTAACATTTAAACTGGAGATGTAGGTGCTAGTTTTAGTGAACTCGTTATCAATCGCTTCTGAATGTGTTTCCATTTTTGCATGGCAATTTTTATTAAGTTGATAATATTGTGGAGTGCATTTGGAAAATTAACAAAATTATTATAGGGGTTCGAGGTTAGTTAAAAAAATTAGCCATATTTTTAGATCAATGGTTGTCATGTACACATTGTTTTCCATTCTTTTCAATTGTATGCGATTGTTTGTGGACTATGCCCTATTCCTTACTTAATCATTGTTTGTATACTTTTGCCTCTTTGGCACTAGTTGTCTTGTGACATTGTGAGTGACGTCCCATGTTTGAAACCCACTTTTTCAGTTTGTATTGTATGCACACTCTCTCATTACACTATTTTTCTATGACATTTTTGCTACTAACACATAGTTACTACCCATATTGTTTGCATGTGCCTTGGTTTCTACCATGCACATTCCTTCCCCCCTGTAGGGATACATTTTAGATCTACATCAAGTCCTCTCTTTGGTTCACATTCTCCTATCGACATCATATGCACCCCAAATGAGGGGGCATACATTAGGTGAATTAGTCACCCTATACAACAGTCTAGAGCTATAATACATGCCTACATAATATAGTAAAAAAATAGTCACACAGCTAAAAATGACCCAAAATATGACTTGGGTCCTCATCACAACATATACACTAGTTTCTGGGCTCAAAAAGGAGTTCCTGATGCCTATGTCCTCCCCTAGGCATTAATATCTTGGGGTCACACACATCAATATTCTTAGATCAACATAATTCACAACAATTTACATATCATTTTCACAAAGACAAGAATAGTCATCCAAAGAAGAATACATTCTATCTCCTTTTAAATCAGAACAAACTATACATTCGGAAAAAATTAAGGATAACAGGGACAAAACTAGATCACACCATCTGAAGTGGTGTATAATAAGGGCAAATTCATGAAAGGAGAGTAACACTAGACATCTCTCCCTAAAACTTTCTCTTTGGCATGAGATGACACAAAAAACTCACACTTGGCATGAGATCGCCTAAAAACTCACACTTGGCATGAGATCACCCAAAAAAACTCACTCTTGGTGTGAGATCACCCAAAAAATCACTCTTCTACAACATTTCAGGACATTTTCTATCCTTTTCACTCTTCGTAAATCAGGTGCACACTTTCCATTTACTACTTTCACATGCTTTACATACTTATGCAAATTTTTCATATACACATCTTTGACTACTTCTTCACTCTTATTTTGTAGGTTCGTCCTTAATATGTAACAAGAAGCATCCTTCAACAAGATACAACAACAATAGGTATAACATGGTATAACGCATACGCTTCACCCCTAGGGTCATGTTTCATTTCTATTTTACATGCTTCATCTTGTATTCATTTCATGTTTCACTTGTCCACTCGGCACATTACGGCCATCACACTCTATAAGGATCAAAGGTACGCAACTTCTAACTACTTTATGTTATCGAGTATTCACTCAACAACATAAAGTGAGGGAAAATGTAAACATAAAATTATGCACTTGGGTACATTATTAGGTCCATAAATACATACTAGAAATCATATTATTCCTAAGAAAGAAAAATAGTAATTGATGAATGCCTTTGGCCTTTTTTTCTTTGTTTCTTGATTTCTATTTGGTATTTTATACCCCACAACCTACTCGAACTTTACTTTCCTATATTTTATGAATTCGACACCGGTGCCAGTGCTCCCGACCTCTTTCCACCTTACTCTCTCTTTTTTGGGTGTCTTTTATATTTTTTCCATATTATTTTCTTATGGGTTGGCCTTCTAGTTGTAATTTATGAAATTTAAACAAAGGAATCATATAAATGCATAGCTATATGACCAAAATAAGGGACCAAGCTTTGAGCATCATTACTATCACCTAAGATTGCATTCAAAAGGATCCTAAAGAACTTTAAAGCATCCGTTTGGCATTCAATCAAGGGACAAGGGACTAAATTTTTATTCATACACCGCATTAGAAGGGAAGTTTCTTTATTCCGTCCACATATTCTATTTATATTGTTATATCTACCTAGCTTTGTTTTGAAGTACACTCACACAAGGGCATCCTAGGGCACAATTATTTCACACACTCATAAGAACTACATGGAGTCTGATATGTAGTCTAGTGCTCGGTTGTAAGATCACTCTTTCAGTGACCATTGGGGTCACTAACTCCCCATATTACATCTTTATTTTTTTAGATTTGATGTGGTATTGTGGGTTTTATAGGTGAATATTTTTTGCAGTTATAGGTACATTGACGGTCATATTGCGACACATAGGCGATCAACACAGACTATTTACGACACTTAAGTGCCATAGTGAAGATCAAGGTCTAGCCATTTTTGCAGATCACAGTTCCAAGTAGAGATGGTCAGCGCCTGCGCCCTGTCATACCATAGGAGCCCATGTCCATCCTATTTTGTGACCTACAAAATTTATTCAAAGTAATAATGACACAAATCACTTCCCATTCATCATTTTTCCCATACCGCATCAACCCTAGATTGAGCGCAAATAAGCTAAATTCATTTCTCTCTCTCTCTCTTGCACTTAGGATTTCATATTTCATTAGCTTATTGCTTGTGTCAAATTTGTATTTTAGCATTTATTATCATATATGACTCTATAATTAGGGTTTTAAAATTTTTATTTTTGTTAAATCATTAAGAAGGTTCTCTCGTATTCCTTCAAAAATCCTTCTTATATCAAAAACTCTAGTACTCTATCTCTTAGCCGAATAGTCCAATTCTTCATCCATGATCATCACATTCCCTCATGGATTAGTATAATAAAAATGACCTCTCTATGACTAGAAGTGATCTCTCTATGTTATATCTTTATCCCTTTGTGTGCAAAGCTAGTCCTTCTCCCATTTCAAGATCACTATCTCGTGCAGATAATTGTTGATCTTGTAAAGCCACATGCACTATATGTGTGTTTTCATAGGTCTATTTCATCAATAACCTTGCCATCTCTACATTATGAGAATTAATATTCTTATGTAATTTGGAAATAAATGCCAAATACTCTATAGATATAACATGATATAGCCTTACTAACCCACTTCCTAAACATAAAGCTCCTTTCCCACCTATATCTACATGTACACCAAAAAAATAGAATAATGATCTATTAAATATTAAGGTGGCCAAATGATATATATTACATTAATATAATGTATAGATAGGTGGAAAGATGATTTAGAAATCATATGCATGTACTAAAGAGTTTTTTCTTTCTAATTTTAACGTAGAAAAGTGAAATAAAAAAATAAACCACCTCGGAAGACGAAGGGGTTTATTGATACCATGCGAGATGGTTGATGTTGATCTTAATAGATGATTGAAGTTTCCAAGTCCAAATGAAAGTTGTTTCACCTGATTCTTAGAGTGTTTCTTGGAATGCGACGAAACACTCTAAGAATACTTGTTAAAGCTGGTTGAAGGTTGTTACACGTGTATGACTTCTTGATCCACAACTGATCATGAGAGCTTCCTTTTGGCTAGGAGGAACTACCTGAAATAAACAACAAGACCACCAAATAGAAGTTAAATAGTATATGCAGTGGACTGCCTAGTGTATGCTAGTTCTAGGAAGTGTGATACTCCCTAGAAGGTTGTCAATCCACTGTTGTAAACAAGTTAATGCGAGAAATAAAGTAAATATTGTCCTATTGTAGTCAATATGATTTAGGCATCTCATATAAACACAATAAGCAAAATATAATCTAACAGGATAGGTTAGGATCAGATTCGGAGGTCAGATAAATGGTTCTGGGTTTCTGTAGGTCTAACAAAGATCTGATGAAGGTCACATGTGATTATAGGTAACTTGGGAGTAAATAGGTAGGTTGCTAGTTTGTACTATGTTAACAGACAAAAAGACCGATACCGATCTAATCTGGACAGATGCTGGTTAGTTATGACCGATGTCGGTCCCTGAAGAAATGATAGGGTGGTTCAAGAAAAGGGGTCTAGGTATGTTTTCCAGGTTGATGGGGAGCTAAGTGAGGTGTCCAGGAGGTGTGAGTAGGGATCCATTTTAGTGGGTAGGTCTAGTGGCGCTTTGGTGAAGTGGGGAGGAGTTATGGTTTAAGTTGGTGAATGGTAGTAAAGGGGAAATATCGGGTAGGTAACCGATGCCAGTATAGGATTGACCAACAACAAATTTTAGGGAGACCGATGCCGGTGACTATGGGAAAGTGGGAGATGTTGCATAACAGATTTTGGATCTTCTTTGTAATCACACAAAGGGTTGGGTAGGTCAGAATAGAGTGTTGGATTGCTAGCACAGAGTTTTGAGGGGTTTTGGAAGAAGTATAGGAGGATAGTTACTAGAGAGGATGTGTGAGTGGTTAGGAAGGAAATAACACACAAAATAAGATAAATATTGAAAGTATTCAAACAAAACTAGACTGAATAGAGTAGTATACTTACTTGGAATTTGCTACTACCAACTATGGGTGAAGAGTGGATATGGTGGTGGGATATTTCTTCTGTGAAGGGCCACTAGTTGATGGGAGACTCTTGCTTGAGCTTACTAGGATTTCCTCCTTACTTGGCTGAATCAAATCTTGGCTTGGATGGTCAGGATGTCCTGGGTATGAATGGATGCTCACTCGATTGCATGCAGATGTGATTATTCTCTCTTGCTCTCGTAAATGTGCTAACCTCAAAATAAGGTTACCAAAGGGAATAAAAGGTAACCGATGATGATTCCGGTTGATCAAAGATAGTTTAGGGGTGACCGTTGTCGGTTAGGGTGGGATTTCCTAGGTTTACTAAAATGGGTAGATCTACTTGATTTCTTGGATCCAATTAGTTTATTTTCACGGATTAGAATGGAAGCTTCTTTTCTAACGGGTGGGAATGTGGTTAGAGGGAATGTAGGCTTTGATTTTTAGGGTTTAGTTGGGTCTTAGTTAGTTATGGCAACATACTAAGAATAGTCTTAGGGTGAGGTGGCTAGGTGAGGTGTATAGGTGAGGTGGTGGTGTGGGAATTATCTTAATTAGGATAATTAAATAATAAATATTTTTAGGATATGGATTAATTTAATTAAATTAATATTAGTGTGGGGTGTAAGGGACCATGGTTAGGTGAGTGTGTTCAAGTTGGTTATTTGACGAGGACTGAGGGGAGTGTGACCCAATTTTGGTGTCTAAATTTTTCCCCTTTTTGTTGCATAGATTTTATTTGTAAGTGACACTAACAAAAATAAGATGTGGTTGCCCCATGTGTGGGTGAAGGTGATCCCCCTCAAAATAGGAATTGATGAGGTAGAAGATAGAAGCGGTGAGTGGTTTGATAAAAGGTGAATGTGATGAAGAGGAAAGTGTAAAACAGGGGTAAAGGGGTAAATATCCAATCGCTTAATCCGTAATGGGTCAAAGCATCAAAGGTATAAATAGTCAACCACATGCACACATATAAACTGCAAAGACAAGTACTAGGTTGAAGAGCATGCAAACTCTACATTGTCTAAGGTTGATAGGTTTATACAAACAAGGTTGAGGTGATTCCGGTATCCAAGGTATAAGATATCATCAGAAAACATGATGTAGGTCAGGTGCAAGAATGTTTAGGTATGTTCCGGTACACCAAAGGTTGGGTTAGGATAAACGGTCACGGAAAGAGGCAAGGTAAGGTCATTAGGTCAAACAACACGGGTAACAGTGTCACAAGGTTACTTGGTCACTATCAATTTACCTGGTCCAAGAGTAGCTAGGTCACGACATGGGTAGGGCCGAGGTATGGGTAAAATAATGAGTCCCTAAATGATGAAGAGGTTAGGTGGTAAATGATGAGGTCAGGAGGGTAAAGTGAAGTGTCCAAGTTAGGTGTGGGTGAGGTAGAAAGGATTCAAGATATAAAATTAGGGGTAATGGGTAGTAAAAAGTATGAGAAGGATAACCGAAAATGGTCATATTAACCAATGCCAATCGCCATGAACCGACCACGGTATGCTAGGGCATAGGACCGATGTCGGTCGAGGTGAAACCATCACCGGTCAAGTCGGGAAGGTTATAAAAAGAAAAATTTCTGCATTTTTGAAATCATTTGTCATTTGCCACATAGGAGAAAACAAAAAGAGAGAAAGAGGTGGAAAGAGACCAAGTGACACAAATAGTTGATTTGGTGAGTTGTAGAGCGAGTGATCCTTGGTCGATAGGCAGGTCTACGAGTGCGGTATGATTGATTTGATTAGGTGGATATGTAGCGGGTAATTGGTGATGGCAGAGGCAGGAGAGGAATTAGATGGACTTGTGTAGTGGACCGAGGTACCACCACACGATGGCGGTGTGATGAGGTAAGAGTCCATTCCTATTATTGTTTCTTTTTAGTAGGTGGAGGATAGAAATCAGGTAGGAGGAAAGTGGGTTTTGGGTGGAAAATATTAAAATTTGAATGCAGGAATTTAATGAGAAGAAGGGAACAAGGGAGGGTAGATTGAGGTAAATAAGGGGTGGGAATAGGTATTAGGTAGGAATTGGTGGGAGAAATGGGTAGAAAGGATAAGTGTAGGTAGAAATAGGGTAGGGTGTCGTGGATTTGTCGCCGCGATAGTGACCGATGTCGGTCCGCTTTTAGCCGATGTCGGTGGGTGAGGATCGGTATCGGTCACGGATGTAGTGACCGATGTCGGTGATTATTAGACCATGGTCGATTGATGATGACTAATGCCGGTCGGAAGGCTAGAGAGGTAGGCCCACAAGGAGCTAAAATAGATGGGTTATAGATAGATAGGTAGGGGTAGGGGGAAGACTTATGGGTATGGGTAGGGAGTGAATAAGGAAGATTTGTGAGATGGGGAAAATGAAAATAGGTGAGGGTTTGTGGCGTGGGTAGATAGGTAAAATGAAAATAGGCCGGGATCCGAGGTGTGGGTAGATAGGTAGTTCGATTTAGTGCATGTATATAGGTGAAAGGTTGATTTAGTTAGGGTAAGTGGTATAGTGGGGGTGGTAAAGTTGCATGTAGGTGTGGTCAAGGTTTAATAATATGATTGGTTATATACAGGCCATGGAGTAGCTACGGATGAGGGATAGGGTACCTCCCTTGCTCATGGAGGTACGCAGGAGAACAACACATGAAGAGTGGAGCCATTTTGTATATGTGGGCCTAATTTGGGACAAACACTACCGGAATGTATTCTGGGAGGCAAGTTTGATGATTTCCCTCATCGATAGATGGGATTTGGCAACCAATACATTCCATTTTCTCGATGGGTGAGATCACGATCACCCTAGAGGATGTTTACAGGATCCTGTGACTACCTATAACACGTACACATGTTTACTCAATCTCCTTAGAGGCATTTGAGGATTTTATCATGTTACCAGTTTTTGGGGAGGGGATGGCATTACTATGATTCCACAGTGCCAGTATGAGCTAGAGAGCAATGTACTGAGCCTACCCCGAGGAGATGAGCTTGGTAGTTCTTCTGATGGAGGTAGTATTCTATTTGCACTACCAGATGTAGAGGGTGGGAGACTCCCATGATCACTGATGGGGGTTCTACACGACATGGTTGAGACCATGACTAAATTTACATGGGTGCCTGCATTCTTACTACAACTGTACAAGGATTTGTGGGCTTATAGGAGACTACGATGATTCATCTTGTGTTGCACATTCCTATTACATTTTTGGGCCTATGAGAATGTTGTGAGTCTACCCCAGGTTTATGCATTTGAGCTAGGCTTTGTTTGATTGGGCTATAGGCGAAGGGTGTCAGTTATTAGAGAGCACTGAGTGACGAGAGCTATACATGATGTAGCCTATTACAGGTGATTACTGGAGGGTTTGTCCATCATGGACATCATTTGGAGGCCATATGTGGGCTTCCCCTCATATAGGTGGATGGTGGTGGAGTTGGATGGGTTACAGATCTATAGGTGGATAGAGGGGCGGCAGGCAGGGGAGCATGAGATGATACCCGTAGACTAGGTCAGACGACAATTTGGATTGCCACAAGATATACTCCCACCTTCCCACATTATAGGAGAGATGATGTGGAGAGGCCTATGTCTTTGCCACAACCTATAGTGCTGATTGGGAAGGAGGAGGAGTTGGTCAATTGAAAAACAAATGATGTCGAGGTGACAGATAGGTATAGACAGTGGTGGGCTTCACATCTACGAGCAAAGATCCGCCAAGGCCGGGCAATGATTTAGCCACGATCATGGTTCAGAGAGACACCTTACAGGGGTAGGTGGCTACCCTAATGACCTAGTTGGGCATAGTAAAGGACATCTAACAGGGGCCGAGACACAAGTTGTGACTTTGTTAGCATAGGTGGCCACTTTTTATGCACAGGGAGTGCCGGGACTAGTACCCGCACCGGGGAGAGAGAGAGGGTGGAGATAGAGATAGAGATGGGATGTAGGTAGCTACCCTACAGGTGTAGGTGAAAAGTTTGTAGGGCTAGTTGGCCACAGCGCAGGGACATGTTATAGGTTTGCAGGGCCAGTTGACAGCTACACAAGCACAAATAGTGGCCCTTTAATCCCAAGTACATGTACAGGTTCCAGGGCCATTGACACCACCATAAGGGCAGAGACAAGGTCCTGTTATTTAGGCAGGAGCAAGGTAGGGTTAGAGGCCAAAGACACCATCGCAAACAGTACCTATAGCTAGGTTGAGAGACGCCATGGGTGAGGTGAGATACTACAAGGATCACTTGATGGCAACAGGGATATATGTCTTATCATATGCGAGCACGAGCACGGTGGGGCCTCGAGTGAGAGGAACATATCTAGCACACATAGTGTGGAGAGTATAGGGGGCTAGCAAGCCCAAGGGCTGGGTCCGAGTGAGGCTACTAGTGTACAGTAGTCCAAAGCACTGTGGGCAGAACCATCAAAGGCTAGACCAGGGTGAGGTAGAGAGAGGTCATCCGGACATCGAGCTAGAGGAATGGAGGATGAGACAGATGAGACATGCTTAGATATCAGATGGGGAGATGATTGATCTCTCTGTATCATCAATTTATTTTTGACATCATGTTTTTATATATATACCGGTCTCGCATGCCAAGACGGTGAGGATGTGCATGAGAATTTTTGAGATATTTTTATATATACCGTCTGTGTGATACGATATTTGAGAGTCATGTATATGGATACACATGTTTGGATGATTTAATTATAGAGATGATGGTGATTATGGCATGATGTATATATGGTTGTGTGTAACTTGTGATTATGATTTGTATATGTGATGGAAACTAAGTAGTGTAGTCATGATAGAGCTAGGTCAAAGGCATGGATCAAGTCAGGTTTTGGTTTAGGCATAGATGGAGTCAGGTCATAGGCATGGATTGATTCAGATCATAGGCATGGATTAAGGCAAGTCATGGGCATTGATTGAGTCAGATTTTTGTTTAGGAATGGATGGAGTTAGGTCATAGGCATGGATTGAGTCAGGTTTTAGTTTAGGCATGGATGGAGTCAGGTTTTGGTGTAGATTGCAAGTAATTGGTAATACAGATAACAAATGGTAATGTAGATATACGTGATGATGTAGTTTCCCAAATTGTTGTTGTGTGTGGAAATATGAAATGATGAATGGGTGAATGTTATGATGATGTTTGAAACATGGATGGTAGATATTTGTATTAGTTATTGTGTGTTGAGATCGTACTTCTAGTTTTCGATATACAAAAGGAAAAATTAGGTATAACGTGAATAAGAAAAAAGGGGAAATTGGTAAGGGTAGATAGTGGCGAGCTAACCTTCAAGCAACCCATGCCCATGAAGCGCTACCTAAAAATTCCCTGCAGCAAAAGGGGAACTCGGGAAGATGTAGTTCTCCCATAAGCTAGGGAAAAATGTGAGGAGGTAGGAGAATGGGTCGATAGGTTATAGGCATGATTGAGTCTAGGTTTATGTTAGGCTTGGTTGAATTGTGGGAAAATTGGTATGGGTGATTTTAAGTTGATTGTGGTGAAAGAGGAAAATTTCCTAGAGATACGTGTCAAGGGTCTAGTCCTATATAGGATAATCAATATGTAATGAAGCAGTTAAAAGATAAGAGGAGGTAAGAGAACCACCTGATTGGTGAGGATCATAACGGGTCGACCATACCTTAGGTAGGCTACTGAATGTAATACCCTAAAGACATTGCATGATGGATTATTCTAAAGGTGAATAATATTCACAGATCACCAAATGTCATAATTTCAATAGGTCCCTTGAGGCGGTATAAAATGAAGGTGCAAAGGGTGAGAAGGTGAAAAAATGGTTAGGTTATATGGTATGAGATAACATGCCTTTTGGCAAGAGATCTAAGATCACAATGAGCAAGTCCATTACGAAAAAGTATTTTTTGTTTGACTTGTATTTGAGATAGATTGATCGATGTCGGAAGTCTATATGGGATGAGGAAATCATCTTCTTGAGCTCTTCGCAAAGATGATGGCTACGGGAAGCTTCAGATTCTTTTTTTTAAAGCAGGCTTTACATAGCTATCCTTTGAGGGAGCAATCTATTTATAGTAGCAATGTAGAGAGCAAGATGTCCTTTTTGAGGGAGCATATTTTTATTAGAATTTTGACTCAAGGATTTGTATCCCATGTGAGGGTTTTTAATTCATAGACAAGACTAAGGTGAAGAATCATATTCTTGTTCGAAAGCAAGGTGAAACAACCATGGGATCTAGTCCGAAAGAAGATGAAAAGTATCCATGAGAATCATGTTGTGTGCAGAGCCATGGTACACATATTTAAGAGACGGTAAAAGAGTGATGGGTATGCACATGATTCTTTTTAATCATTGGGGATGGTATAGTGAAAGCAGGGGAAGTGAATAGCACTCAAGGGACGAGCCCGAAAAGAGGCGGAATGGTGAGGTAGGACTGAAAGTCAATAGTAGAATGGTCGAATATGCAAGGAATTAACGGCCCTGTGTTCAAAGCCATCTTGTCAAGTGAAGATAAATGATAAGCACCTGATCCATAGGCATGAGTCACGATGTATGGTCTAAGTCAATTAGGAGAAAATTTTCCCTGCTTACTTTTTTATGCTTTCGTTACATGTTGATTTTCCTTCAGGATGAGATCACCAACTTGGAAGGTTCGTTCATGAACATGTTTGTCATAGGCACATTTGATATGTTTTTGTAAACTTGAAGATGGTCAAGAGCATTAAGACGGCGTTCATCTAATAACTCAAGTTGTGCTAAACGGTCCTGGAAAAAGTCATCATCATTGAGCATGTCACAGAGAGAAATACGAAGAGATGGAATTTAGACCTCGAGAGGTAGAACAAAGTCTGTACCGTAGACCAGAGAAAAGGAGTGGCAACAGTGGAAGTGTAAATACTAGTACGGTATGCCCAAAGTGTAAAAGGAATGTGTGTATGCCAGTCCTTCCCAGTATCATTAACCACTTTCATGAGAATTTTGTTCAAGGTTTTTTTAGTGGATTTCACTTGGCCATTAGTTTATGGGTAATAAGGTGACAAGAAACTTAATTGAATGCCAAAGGCATCACAAAGTTTTCGTAAGGTTTTATTTTTGAATTGTTTTCCGTTATCAGTGATGAGGCGATGTGGAACGCCAAAGTGATAGATAATGTGATGATTGATGAATTCACATATTTCCTTAGCTTTTGTGGAGATGAGAAGTATGGCCTCAACCCATTTGGTGTAGTATTCGGTAGCAGTGATGATCCATTGATGTCACTGGGAAGATTGGGGATTGATCTCTCTGACAAGATCCAAACCCCATTGAAAGAAGGGCCAAAGGTCATGGGAGACCTGTAAGGCATGACTGGGTGTATAATGAAGGTTGGCATGTTGTTGGCATTTTACACAATGCTTAACGTATTTGCAACAATCATGGTTAAGGGTCGGCCAGTAATAGCCTAGGCAAAGAATATGCTTAGCAATCGCAAGACCACTAAAGCGACCTCCACATAAGCCATCATGAAATTCCTTAATGGTATAGGGAATTTCAAAACTCATAAGGCATATTAATAGAATACCGTCAAAGCCATGCTTATAGAGGAGGCCACCCATGCTGATGTAACAAGAGGCCCTTTTGAGAAAGGTGCGTTGTCCATTATGAGTGAGGTCGGTTGGTTAGATGGAGAGGGAAAGATAGTCTGAGTATTGTTTATACCAAAGGTCACTCAGGTGAGGAGCAACGGTTCCGATAGATTAAAATTCACGAGGTAAATAAGAGGGTGATTGGAGTCTTTGTATGGTGACAAAGATTTTAGAGTCGGTGGGTGAAGCGGTATCCGAGAAGCCAAGCGAGCCATGGTATCTCGTAAATTTGTTGGTAGAATGTGGGGTGGTTCAAGGGTGTAAGGGTCGAAGGTGGTCATAAGTATGTCTAAATGATGCTTATACTTTTGAATTATCTCATTATGACGCTAGTATATACCATTGACTTGGTTTATGACTAATTGAGAATCACCAAAGATTTTGATGGACTTAATAAGGCATAAGTAGCTAGGAGACCTAATACGAGTGCTTCATATTCAAAAATATTATTTGTACAATCAAAATCGAGTTTGAAAGACAAAGACATGGGTTCACCATCAAGCAAAATGAGGATAACACCAGCCCCACCCCCACACTGACACTTGGAGCCATCGAAGAAGAGTGTCATTTGGTAAGCGGGTTTGTCTAGGGAAAGGGTAGTAATAGACTCATTTGGAAAGTCAAAGTTAGAGGGTTGATCCCCAAAAATAGGTGCATCGGAAAATTGGTCAGCAATATCTTGGCCCTTGATGGAATTTTGATGGGTGAATTCAAGGTTGAGGTCAGCCAGAAGCATAAGCCAATGTACAAATTCTCGTTGGTTTTGATAAGGTTTGGTATACATGAAGTGTAAGGGGTTGGTGTTGTCACAACATAGGTTTTGGGTTGAGTAGGTAATGACGGAGTTTGGTGGCAATAAAAACTAAGGATATAAAAAAATTCAGCATGGGTGTATTGGGTTTCATAGTCTAGAAGAGTACGGCTTATGTAATAAACCGCCTACTCCCTATGTTGTTCATCGCGATGACTAAGCATGGCTCCTAAGGAGTGATCGGTAGTAGAAATGTATATGTAGAAGGGTTGATCATCTTTAGGTGGAATGAGTATGGGTGGTTCAAGAAGGTATTGTTTTAAGGCCTCAAAAGCTTTGTGGCGCTCATCATCCCATTTAAAAAGTAATTTTTGAGAAGATGATGAAATGGCTGACATGAATCGGAAAGTTATGAAATGAAATGGTGAATAGACTAGAACTTACCTTGCAGGATACGGAGTCACCGCAGGTTAGTGGGTAGAGGAATTTCGATAATGGCCTTAACTTTAGTAGGGTCAACCTCTATACCATGTAAGGAAATGATAAATCCCAGGAGCTTTCCCGAGAGAACCGCGAAGAAACACTTCTTGGGCTGAAGGTGAACATAATACTTAATGAGGTGGTCAAAGATGGTTTTTAGGACGACGAGGTGCTCGGAGTGACATTTAGATTTGGAAAGGAGATTTTCTATGCAATCTTCCAATATACAGTGCATGATGTCATGGAAGATGTAATTCATATCCCACTGATATGTGGCACTAGTGTTTTAAGGCCAAAAGGCATGACTCGATAGTAGAAGGTCCCCCAAGGGGTGATGAATGTGGTTTTTTCTTTATCTTCTGAGCAAGCAAGATTTGGTTATAACTTGAGAAACCATCCATGATTGATAGCATCTCGTGACTAGTGGTAGTGTCAACCGCTTAATCAATACCGAATAGAGGAAAGTCATCTTTTGGGCAAGCTAGGTTGAGGTCACAAAAATCTATGCAAATTAAAGTCCCCTATCGCTGATAGGGACAATGTTAGAAATCCATTGGGGATAATCAATGGGTAAGATGAAGGAAACAAAATGAAGGTGCTGAAGTTCTTCTTTAACCAGAAGAGCAATGTGAGGGTGCATTTTCCTTAGCTTTTGTTTTATGGGTTTGGCATCAGGAATGGTTACAATATTGTGGACCACTATGGTGGGGTCAATACCGACATGTCAGTGATAAGACCAAGTGAAAGCATGGTTATGATTTTTGAGAAAAGAAGTGATGGCTTCCTATTCAGCAATATCTAAAGATTGGCCAATCTTTAGAATGTGCGGGTCATCTTGAGTATGGATGTTGACTTTGATAGTCGATTCATTCAACATGGTTTGCGTCTTAGATGGTAACGACCGATGAATATAAGAGTCTTCTACACCAAGATAGGTGAGTATAGATTCATCATCCTGACATTAAACAACATTAATAGAAGGTGTATCATCATTGATCATTTTAGGATATAGAAAGGGAAGAGAAGAGTGGGCCTCGCCCTCATGTTGATAATTCAGGGGTCCCAAGGAAATGGTGTTTATGAAAAACAAAAAGTTAGGAGGAATGGATTCTGAATCCATCAACTCTATTGGTGAAGGTGGTAAAGGTGGTGAAGAAGGTGGAGCAGGTGAAGAAGGTGGAGAAGGGTCGATATCTTTAATGAGTTCAATGTGGGCCTTCTTGGTAGGTAGTTCAGCAAAGTCGATACCACTATGGTCGTTATGTTTGCGGGTAGTACATGGAATAACAATGTGATGACCTTGCTCATAAAATCCAAAACCAAAACCTTTCCACACACATTGGTGCAGGAAGGTGTGGGCAAAGTAGTGATTGGTGAGTGACTGGAGGTCGGCAGAAAAGGGGTGGGTTTGTGATGGTGGTTCAGGTGTATAAGTGGAAGTATCAAGTCCCCCATAGGTGAGATTAGTGCGAAGGTGGGGAGGACCATAAAGGAGATGCTCTCTTATGCGGTGATCATAGTGAGGGTGTTGGTGAAGGCTTCCATACTCTTGTGGAGTAAGGAATGTGTTGACATTATATAGGTGATACTCCCCCAGAGTGAGGTGTTGAAAAATTCCTTCTAAGGGATTGGTGGTTGATATGTGGGTAGCTGGGATAGACGATGTGTTAGAGGTTGGATTGGAGGTGGAGACACCTAATTGGGAGGCTCACAGTCGGCCATGGAGGTCGTGGCGAAGGGTAGGAATGGAGGATTTAGGCACGGTTGAGGTAGCGACAACACTGGTGAGTGGAGGTGTGGGTGAAGAGGAAGTGGTCATGGAGGTAAATGCCTTAATGGGTACAATCACGTCATTGGGTCGGTAAAGCATGTTATAGGTTTTGAAATGTGATGGGTTAGCCGAGATGGTATAGGTGTGTCCTTCATGCTCAAACTTCACACAACAATGCAAAGTGGAAGGAACACAACCCATGACACGAATCTAGGGTCTACCAAGCAATAGGTTATATTGAAACTCCCCCTCCAAGATGTAAAATAACTCTAGAACAATACAGGGGCCCACACAAACATGGAGGATGACGGTGCCAAGTGTAGAAGTTATAGCGTCATTAAATGAACGTAACATGATGGGATGTTTATGCATGAATTTTTTTGGGTATGCGCATTTGGTCGAATGCATGGGAGGAGATGATGTTAATGCTAGCGCCCCCATCAATCATAACATGTCGTACATGTATATTATCAATATGGATGGAGATGAAAAGGGTAGGATCAAGGTCATTAGTTTGGTGTGGTGCAATATCTTCATCTGAGAAGTTGAGGGTGGCTACTTGGTGAGTAGGTGGAGGTGTAGAAGAAGGTGGTAATTTGGTGAGAGAGGCTACATGATGAGGTGTAATAATGGAGGCTACGGGTGTAGGGTCATTGGGTAAAACCTCAATAGACTGAAGAACCTCCATGATAGCTTGGCGATGGGATTCAGAGGTTTGGATGAGGTCATATAGGGATATTTTGAGGGAGGATTGGTGTAATTGTTTGAGCATCACGTGATGTGTAACCCTATTAGAAATAGTGACTTTAGGTGTGGGTGCATATGGTATGTTGGGTATAGGGTTGGTTGGTGAGTCGCCATTACCTTTCCTTGCCTTTAATGTTCTGAGCGCAGGTAGCAATGTGGATCATGTTGATTTGAGGTGGGAAGTAGATGAAGTAGGTGAGCCATGAAAGGTCTAACGATAGGAATGGCAGAAGCCAAGAGGTGGGAAGGATCCTTATGAAATTAGTTGGGCACACCGAAATTTGGGTGGAGGTTTGGTGAGTTCTTTGATACGAACCATGTTAATTTCAAATCTTGGGGATGGATCTAAGAGTTGTGGGGGTGGAGATTTTGGTCGTTGAGTAGGCAATGAGGGAAGAACTATGGAAACTGGTACTAGCGAAATGTGTTCCTTAAAGAAGATCATCATCGCCAAAGTTTTCTTCACGAGGACACAACTAAACAAGAGTGGCTTTCAAAGCCTTACATTTCTCTACATCATGTCCTGACACACGATGGTAGGCGTAAATTTTGGTTTCGTCAAACACTTTTGGTTTGGATTTGAGTGGGTCATAAGGTCTAAGAGGTGGTAATGTGATGAAAAAGTTTTGAGGAGATTGATTAATATTTTGGCATAGGCTCCCGCTAGTGGATCAAAAATGGAAGGTGAATGTGGGTTTGGGTATAGGTGTGGTTGATTTCATAGGAAGAGTATTTGCAAGAGGGGGAGAGGGTTGGCCCATGGTCTTATGTTTTGGTCATGTCTCTGTTTGGGTAGGGGAATGGTAGATGAACTAACAATAGAGTGTGTGGTTGGTTTAACTACCTTATTGGAGGGTAGTGGATTTTTTCCTTTAGGTTAGCACCTTCTTGGGTAAAGGTGATATGGGCACACGAGATGTAGAGGGAAAAGCAGAGATGGTGGAAGAGGGCGGGTTACCCGTGGGGGTAATTGAGGTGCCGTGGAGGTAGATGGTGTAGGTTGGGTAGGAGGTGTGATGGAAAGGGAAGGAAGTTTTGTGGGTGGTGAAGATGTTATTGATGGTATTAGAGGTATGGGTGGTAAAAGGGTTACAGGTGAGGGTGGAGTTTATGTGGGGCATGTTGTCGCTAAATCACCGCACCCCCCGAATATCCAGGATGTGAATAGGACGTTCGGTGTGATTGGGACACATGGGATCACCTCTCAAGCTGTGGGACTTGGGCTCGAGGTGAACCTCCGGAGAAGGCCGGCTTCCTCTTCCTAAACTAAGTGCTGTACTACTCCTAGTGTAACAAAAATGATTATCTAGTCCTAGGCTAACATTTTCATGGGGTTTTAGGGAAAGAGATTTACAGAAATGAAACTATACTAGGGATGGTGATGCACCGAATGAAGGGTGTCTTCAGATTCAGGAAGGGTTAATTTGAAGAGGGTGTGTGCACCACAGGTCAACTTCACCTACTGCAACTTAGAGAGGGTACAAGATACCACAGGCTAAGAGACACGCGTTCCTTTTGTTAAACTTTATCAGACCGAGAAATATACCAGTTTCCCAGTGAAGAAGGATGAACTCAAGAAGGGTGAACAGACACCACAACTCAACTGCATGCAATACTTCACCACTCGATAAACACAGAACTCCAAGAACCTGCAATAGAAACTTAAACTTGCACAGTGTACCTGCAAGTATGAGAAAGGCACAAAGAAGCATAGAAGGATGAAAGGACCGAGATTAGTCACAAAACACACACTTTTATTGCTTCAATAACATGCACAATGCATCATACATTCAGAAGAGGCAATATTTGCCATTACAGTCTTGAAGAGGAGGCTTGAAAGTTCTCTCAACACACAAGAACAACTTGCAGAAGAGAGAGGATTCTTGAAAAGTATACACTCTTGCCTCGAGATATCTAACCGTCTAACTTATGTCCGAATCATTGAACCCTTTGAAATGAGCTTCCAACTTACATTTATAGAATAATATGTGAGAAAGAAGAGGAAATGGTCATAATTACATTCCTAAATCAAGGCCCATGATGTATTTATTGCAGTTAGTTGAACTACCTGAGAAGGTTCCATCATGGGTCATTAATTGCCTGATGACCAAGTCTTCTCAATTAATTAAAAGAATATTTAAATAAAATATTTAAATAATAATAATAAATATTATTATTAAAATATTTAAATAAAAATATTAATTTAATTAACATAATGTTGGGACCCCCCGTTGACCCGTTTGACTTGAAGAGGAGGGGGGTCCATGTGGATAGAATCTGCACATAGCCAAATTTGATGAGCTTCGAATCCTCTAACTCGGTATTGCACTCGATTTTTGACCCCGCACCAACTCTTTCCTCGTCTTGGCAATCGGGCCCTTTTGCATTGAGTCCTCCGAATGGTGGACTATCAAACTTGATTCTTATCATTTCGCTCTGTTAACTCGAAACCATTTATGCATTCCTCGTTCAAACTTCATGAAACATCACCACGAGCTCCCAACTGATTCGACCTGGCTTTGTTTTGCATATCAACCCGAGCACCCGGTCTCAACTCGGACTCTCACATGTCTATGTACCGAGCTCATATTTACCATCCTGCACATCTGATTTCCTTACTCCCTGAACAACAATGGGTCTATGCTCATTGGTTATAAACTCAAGCACTAGCTCATGCATTGAGCTCTTCTTTGATTCGGTCGATCTCTTGAGCTATTCTGCTTTTGTATCTCAAGGGAAATATCAAGATTTGTTCGATCATGTTCACATTTTCACGCCTCTAAGAATGGTTTTACCACAATGCTCACGGTTCTTCCTTATCATATAACACTTGTAGTAAGAATGTTTAGCTTTGCCATAATAAGCACAATTTGTACCTTCCAAACGATGAGAAAATGCCATTATTAATAAAGACCTAATGCTGCCATGATGATGACACAGTCTCATGCCCATAACATGTCTGATAGACACCCTAAGACTGATTTTTTGGCCAAAGAGCCCCTTGGTATTTTGGCAGTGCACCCGGAAATCTCAGCTCCAATCGACAATTATGCTACTATTGGAACCTATGGCATAGGTAGCCGTGAGCTATACAATATACTCATTTTTTCAGAAACTAAAAGATCTTTTATGTTACAATTTGCAACACGTGAAATAAGCTCTTCAAAAAATACATTGAACAACTGGGGCAGCCAAGAGGACCTTGGAAAAAATGTACAGTAACAACTATATGAATTCTTCCTTAGTCGTGGATCAAAGCTAATAAGCCGATAAAACCGGCTCGAAACTACAGTATAATCGTCCATTGTTAAAAACGAGCTTCTCTGAACCTGGTAAAAGAATATTTTATTGTCTGATTGAACGCACATAATGGAAAGGTATAAATATTGCCTCTGCTCTCGGATTTTCTCGAAGAGACCATTTACGAGTAACAAGGATGTAGCAGGCAAAACGGCTGACCGGGTATCTTCAGAGTTGACCTTCGCATTCAATTCGTTTCTAGGGGAAAACAATGCCGAGCAATATGAATCGTTTCGCTCTGCACGTAATAAACCTTCATCTCCTGGTTCATGGAAATTCTATGAAGCCTCGAACAGCGTGACTCCAATCCATCGTGCATGGCAGTGAATATTTGTTTTCTGCAACTGTGCGTGGGAGCTTCTCGCGACCACCGAATGCTATGCGTGGATGCGGAATGTGTAAAACCTCCTTCAAACAACCTTCTGTTTACAAAACGGCCGACCAGACAACCACGTTTAATCCGATTAAACACTTCAACTGCTTCATTCCACGTTTTCCAACTTACCTTGCGTGTGACTCGCCCAAAGACTCGGACCACGTTTAAACGGCTCGTGCGGAAGTTTGATGTTGGATTGCCATCGTCAAATCTCCACTTGGCAGTGCTGCTCCAAATCTCCCCCGCGCGGAGTTTCTTCTTTGGTTTGCCATCCACAAAAACCCGCTGCGCAAAGCCGCTCCTTATTTCCCACGTCCGGAATCGGCCAAATTACTTCACGGGCCCCGGCCTTAGCTTTGCCACGCAACCTTGGCAAGATAGTAAAATATTTCCCATTTGCGGGATTACCTACTCAGTCTGCCATGATCGTGCTCCCGATTTTTCCTCCTGCCGAGTTTTGATTCATCAGATTTGAGGATAACATTAACTCTCACTGCAAACATTTAAGCTGTAGCTTGTAAGGTGTGATAATTTCAACAGAATCATTTATGCCTGCCAACTTAGTGACTTGTTGAAGATGCTCATATAATTGCAAAGCAAATTGTGCCTCATGAATATTCTGATATGAAACAGTTATACCTCTATGAGATCCGCTTCCATGAACTACATCGTAAAACGAGTAAGATCTCGATAGAGAATTTTTGTAATAAATTTCCTCAGGTTTCCTGGTAACACTCTCACTGTCACTTAATCGATTTTCATAAAAATATCTTGAAGGAAAATCCCGAATTTGAGGATGCATTCGATGCTGATCAGATAAATACATAGTTGGATGACCCGCTTGTTGGAAGCGCTCAAAAAGGCTTCTGCTATACTGCAACATGTCAACTGCCTGTGCACCAAATGCTTGGCCGAGGAAGGTCTGAACACCATTATAATTCACAGCTCTTTTTAAGATGTCGGTTTGACTCAATTTTACATTGGTATTCGATGGTGCTTATACTTTCTTCCCGGGTTGATAGAAGTCCTTCCATTATGTAATTACAAACCCGAGATTCAATGATGTTGAACCTCCCATATCTGCATAATTTCATATCATCTCGGCCAAACAAGATAATTCTCCCAAGTGGTTGGTCGAGCACTGTCTCAATGGATTAAACCCGCATCATGTTGACTTTGACTCTCCCCGACTTGGCCTTCGTGAGCTTTTTTTTGCATCGATCTCCACCGAGATCCTTATGCAGCCTTTCATTCGTCAATTTTCAACGAGCTATATTTTGCATTAACAAGACCATCGTCGAGCTCTTACAACTGAGAGTCTCCACTGAGATGATTTCTGAGATGACTATCAATTTGACACCGGGTTCTTTATCAACTCGACTCGAACTCTTCACCGAGTCGAGATCAACCGGGTGCCTTTCGATGCTAGGTGATCTCTTCATATGCAATTTAGGAATTATTTTTTAATTATTGCATCTCGATAATAACCGAAGGTGGGTTCCTGGGACTATTATTTTATTTTGAACGTGATAGGACCCCGTTGTCCAATCTTGCCAGTGTGCAAAATTGATAACATTTTTGGCGACCTCTCGGGATGATTGCCTGCTAAGCATGATTCCAAAGAGGCCTTAAGTCATCCATTGGGCATGGAGTCTATGTTGGAATCCTCGAAAGTAGTATGATTTTCTTTGACACATCCCGAATCTCCTCAACATTGCTGATATCCTCGGGCCTCCCGAATGCTAAGCATGAAGTATACCGAATCTATTGAATGCTTGACATCCATGGAACACCGCAAAATTTTGAACGAAGCATTTTTGAACCGTTATAGAGACCTTGAACCTTCTTCTCCTCGACACCTTCCAATGATGAAACAAAGTGCGTAACAACACAAAACACAACAACAAGGAAAGAAAAACAACAACACACAACAATGTGCATAAGCACTTGGAGGAAAACACCTAATTTAATCAGACAGGGTGGAACGCTTCTCAAAAACAAGCTTTGAGATGTATCCCATTCACATGAATGGGCGCTTCTTCTCCATTGAGCCTAGATAGATGAAATGAATTTGCCTCTTTGCAACTTGTGATGATGTATGGTCCACTCCAGAGAGCGTCAAACTTGGCATGCTTGCCTGGTTTGGCCCTGTCTTCATCCCATTTGAGAACTAAATCTCCCTCTTGAAAATGTCTGTCGGATGCCTTCTTGTCAAAAGATTTCTTAACTTGAGCCTGATGCTGCTCCAAAGTTTTCATAGCCTTGTCTCGTACTTCCTCTAACTCCATGAGTTCAAGAAACCTTCACGAGGATCACTCTCTATAACTTCAAGTTGATGAGCTAACTCCAAAGAAGGTAACTCCAATGAGAGTGGGAGTTTTGCCTCTCTTCCATATACAAGAACAAAAGGAGAATTTCCGATGGCCCTTTTAGGTGTGATTCGATCTGCCCATAAGGCGGTCTTAAGCTGTGTATGCCAAGTCCTCTTGTTAGTCTCCATCGTGCGCTTAATAATCCTTATGAGGTTTTTGTTGCTAGACTCACCAATCCGTTTCCTCATGGATAGTAATTGGATGAAGTTTTGAGGTATACCCCATTTTTAACAGCCCATTCACTCAGTTTCATACCAAGAAAAGCTAGCGCGTTGTCTGAAATGATTGTAAATGGAACACCAAACCTCGTCATTATACCCTCCAAAAAATCTAGAACTGCCTTTTCATTGCTCTCTTTTAATGCTACCGCCTCTGTCCATCGAGTAAAATAGTCTGTTGCGGTAAGGACCCACTTATGTCCGTCACTAGATGGAGGATTAATCATTCCGATGAAGTCCAACCCCCATTGAACAAAGGGTTGATCCACTTGAATTGGATGCAGCGGAAGAGCTGCCAGCTTCTGCTTACCTGTGAAAAAGGCACATTCCTTGCACTTCCTTACCCAGAGATGGGCATCCTTGAATAAATCCGGCCAATAGTAGCCAGCTCGCATGATCTTAGTAGCTGTTGTTCGTGCGGAATAATGTCCTCCAGATAGGCCATTATGAAATTCTTCTAGTATCTTACTTACCTGTTCCGGTCCTATGCACCGAAGGAGAACACCGTTCAAATCTTTTCGAAAGAGAATGCTATCTACCAAAACATATGGGATAGATTGAAGACGGAAAGTTCGTCTTTGGTTTTTATCCATGTTTGCCGGGTATGCTCCTGAGAAGATGAAATTCTTCATTTTGGATAACCAATCAGCTTGATCAACATCCTCATCAGTATTTAGGAGTGTCACGTCCTCATTACCTTTTGATTTCATGTCTGCAGCAAGTTGCTCACATAAACCCTTACCTCTGACAAGTTTAGTGACTTTGATATGCACGTCATACTCCATTACCTTCGTGATCCATCCAGCACGCTTTTCATTCATTTCTTTGTTCAACAAGAACTCCTTGACACCTGGATGAGACACCATCAGATGAATCTTGTTGTTGGACAACATGTGCTTGAATTTCTTCAAAGCTCGAATAACCGCAAAGACTTGCTTTTCAATGAATGAGTATTTAAACTCGTAGTCTTTGAGGGATTGACTGAAGAAAGCGATTGGTTGCTCCATCAGGTTGTCGTTTTGTTGGGTGAGGATCCCTGAAATGCTCTCTTGACCTGCAAAAGCATAAAGGATAAAATCTTTGTCAAACCTGGGGTTCACAAGCGTGGGAGCTTGGGAAATGGCTGTTTTGATGGCTTCGAAGCTTTCTCGCCCTTCCTTTGTCCATGAGAATGGCATGTTTTTCTTTAGCATGGCTGTCAGTGGTTTAGCCAATGTCGCAAATTGAGGGATGAATCTCCGCACAAAATTTATGGTTCCCAAAAAGCTCTGGAGGCCCTTCTTGTGACTTGGGAGAGATAAGGACATAATCGAATGAATCCTGGCTAGATCGATTGATAATCCTTCTGCTGAAACAACATGCCCCAACAATTTTCCCTCGTGCACTGCGAAAATACATTTCTTGGGGTTAAGTGAAACCCCAAATTCCCTACACCTTTGGAAAACTTTCCTTAGATGTGTGATGTGATCTTCTGCATGCTTAGAGTACACAGTTATATCATCAAGGTAAACCAAAATAATATCGTTGATCAGTCCCTTAAATGCCATGTCCATGGCTCTTTGAAAGTAGCCCCTGCGCTTGACAATCCGAATGGCATTTTATCAGAGGCATATGTGCCCACTTGCAGTGAAAGCCGCTTTGAATTGGTCGATTCTTGACTAGGATTTGATTGAACTCCGAATATCCATCGAGCAAAGAAAATCTTTGAGCTCCCGCCACCGCTTTGAAGGATCCGCTCCATCGATGGAAGAGGATAATGGTCTTTCAATGACGCACGATTCAAATCCCTGAAATCTACGCATAACCGGATCTCTCCGTTCTTCTTCCTCACGGGCACCAAATTGGCTACCCATGAGGAATGCTTGATGGGAAAAATTATACAAGCCTCGATGAGCTTGGTTAGCTCCTTTCTCATTAGTGGCTCAATTTTGGGATTAATTGGTCTCTCGTTTTGACGAACCGGCTTAGCATTAGGATCCAGCCTCGATGGTATGTTGCGCAAGACCCGATCAAAACCACGCAGATCTTTATAGCTCCATGCAAAGATGTCATGATACTTTGACAAAGTTTGATGAAAGCTTCTTTCTCCTCGTAGTACACACTTTTCCGATCTTAAGAAATTTTTCATTCGATACTTCGACTTCCTCAAAATATTCTTCTTTGACCACCATGTTAGGGCTTTGTCTTTTGGCTTGGTCATCCAATTGAAAATGGATTCCAAAGTGACTAAACCTTTTGGTAACTTGTTGCTTTTCAATTGAATAATTTGTTCACCATATGACTCTTGCAACTTATCTTGATTTTTTTGCAGCAAACTCCGCCTCTTCTTGCAGAAGAGGACAATTTGGTTGTCACTTCACTATCGAACACTTGCCAACTACTCACATTATCGTGGATCTGCTGGTCGAACCACCATTTTAACAAATTGCTGCCCTTCTTTCATGATATCAACTCGGTATGTTATATTGTGAACCAATTGTAGCAAGCCTATCTCGCATCTTGATTTTGACCTCTAGGAATCATGGATCCCAAAAGCTTCAAATCTTCAATTAGGTCCCAGTGACTCTTTCTTGTATGATCTTAAAAGATCATTTTTGGATGCACTACGTGCTGAAACTTGATGAACAACTAACTCACTATCTCCAAAAACAGTTAGGGCCTTGATTCCCTTCCTTTGGGCTAGCTGAATTCCTTGCACAAGAGCCTCGTATTCAAAACATATCATTAGTGCAACTAAACTACAATCGGAAAGATGAGAAGTACTTATCTCCCTCTCGGAGAAATTAACATAACACCAAAGACCGGATCCATTCTTACTTCTTGAGCCATCGAAGAACAATTGCCATAGTCCTTTAGAATCACTTGGCGTGTTTGACAAGTCAGGTATGACTATATCTTCTTCATGGATACAAGAGGTACCTAATCTCGCTTCTTCCAAGACCAAAGAAACCAAATTTCTTCTTCGCCAATACATCGGCGTAGGGATCAGTGACGATGATCTCTACTTGCTTCATCTAGCAGAGTATCAGGGACTTCCTCAACAAGGGTGGTTGGTTCATGATCGGCACCTTCCTCTTCTGGATCACCGATGGTGTAATTTCCATTTATGGGATTAGAAGTGTAGGGTTCTACATGATTATGGCAGATTGGTTCTGCCCTTATAGTTACTTTGGTTCCATATCGAGTCCTGAGAATCATATGTGACCAATCGGCTGATAGGTAACCACCCATCTTGGCGGTGAAATCCCGTGATAGGCAGATGGCAAAGAGGGGAGGGAGATCAATGACTGATATATCTTGGGTGAATGACAAGCTTGGGCATGCGTGGATGGTAAGTTGAAGTCCTTTGATAACCCCAACAGTCTTAACAGCTGTGCCATCTAGCTGAACAACCCCTCTTGCAACTGGCGCATATTGTATGCCTAGTACATCTGCAATTTGTTTAGGCATGACAGAGCTACTGGCACCAGAATCGATCATACAATTATGTACCAGGTGGTCGCCAATGATCAGGGAAATGTAGAATGGTGGTGGTTTGTTTGCCGTAGGAATGATTTTCCCTTCCGGTTGACACAAATTTGTAGCATTTGTCACTCCATGGCTTGGTGATCCGTTGGTTTTACTAAAACTGTTCAGAGCTTCTCGCAACAGGTTTCTTTGAGAAGGAATCGAGAGTGCATCCCACATGGTAACGCTTAGATTGGTTTTCTTCATTTGTTCTACTATGCTGAAGGGAATCGCTCCAACTTTATTGACACTTTTTTGGGCATTGGGGTCCTCCTTTGGAAAATGTTTGTTGGGTACCGTGATGCCTGGAGAACCATCTTTCCCTGCGGTGTGGCTAGTCGATGTTTCTGGTGATTTCTTTCCCTCATTTCTATCAACCGCCATTTGTAATCCATGTTGAGAAGTGGATGCTAGATCAGATTCGGGAGCTTGAGGCTCCATTGCTCTCTTCTTGGAACGAGTGTTTGCTGCCACTGATGAAGAATCGGTATTCAACCCACAAAAATCTTCTTCTTGCCAGTTTAGTAAAGTGGATTCTTCAGGTGCCTGTGGTTGATCTGCCGCTTCTTGTGTAGATGAATTATTTGTTAAATCTGAAGGGGAAGATACACTTTGAACCATAAGGGCCTGGCTAAGAACCCCATTGGGACAAAGATTTTGATTGTGAGGTTGAGAGCAAGGATAGCACCATTCGTAGTCTTGAACTAGATTATTCTGAACAGGTACTATAGCTCTAGATGAGCTAGCTGCAAGAGGGTTCTGAAAGTTCAAGGGCCTGACATTTGCAACTTGACTTGTAGTTTGATTTCGAGGCTGATTGTTTCCTTGAAAAGGAGGACGGTTAGCCTGATACTGCTGATTTTGTGGCTGATATGGACGATTGTATTGAAATTGTTGCCTTTTGAGTGCAACAAGCTCATTTCCAAAATTTTGCAGTAGTGATTTGACTTCAAATAGGTCATTTGAAGAGGCAGGGGAAGATTGAGGTGGTTGCTTGGAGTCCATTGGAATAGGAGCAATGATAGGCTGATGATTCGTAAGATCTGGAGAAAAGGGCATTGGTGGTCGTGGAGCTATCTTTCCAGCTTGAATCAAAGAATTCTCTCGCACTTATGGCAACTTCGTAAGCATCGTGAAGTGTAGTCCCTCCCATATACTGGATCATAATCGCTACATCGCTATTCAAGGCTCGCAAATAGTACAAGAATGCATTATGTGCGTAAGGCTTTATGAGCGCTGAATCCTATTCCAAGTCCTCCGTGGAATCGGAAGTTGAAATCACTCATGTATTCTTGGGGAGCTCTCTTTATGGTAGTAAGTTGTTCCAAAAGTGATAGGTGATCACTTTTGTCTTCGAATTGTTTACATAGCTTTTCTCCCAACACGTCCCAAGTGGTTATAGTGCCAACACCTAACCCGCGAAACCATCAAGTGCTTTTCCTCAAAAGAGGTAGCAAGAAGTCTAACTGCAACATTGTCTTCGGTGATATTATGTACTGCGCAGATGCTAGCTACATCAAAGATATGCTCCACTGGAGTAACGTGAGTTTCCCCCATGTAGAAGGGTAAACTTTTGAGTGCCGCAATGTATCGGATCACGCTTGAGCCAACATAAGAGGACCGCTTGTATCATTGAAGGGGGAAAACTTGGTTCCTCGCCATAGCGACGAAAGGTTGATTGTTCCCGGGTGGAGGAAATCTTCCGTAAGGAGGAGTTGAATGACCCTAGTAGGTAAATCTGCAATCGGGATGTGGAAATGCCTCTTCTTCTTCTCTTTGGAGGAGATAAGGAAAGTTCGGTATGCTGATAATTTCCTTTCTTTGAAGAAGCTCTTGTCTCGAATTCTTCGCATAAGTTATCGCACCGAGATTTGGAATCCAGTGCAGATATGGAGTCGCCCCAGTACTTCTGGTCGCACGGTGGCTTAAGACTCGAGTAAGTGAGAAGAGAAGTACCAACTCGTCCCACAATGAGCACCTCTCAAAGATAAAACTCTAACTGTTGTCGCTAAATCACCGCACCCCCCCGAATATCCGGATGTGAATAGGACGCTCGGTGTGATTGGGACACATGGGATCACCTCTCAAGCCGTGGACTTGGGCTCGAGGTGAACCTCCTGAGAAGGCCGGCTTCCTCTTCCTAAACTAAGTGTCAGACTACTCCTAGTGTAACAAAAATGATTATCTAGTCCTAGGCTAACATTTTCATGGGGTTTTAGGAAAGAGATTTGCTGTAAATGAAACTATACTAGGGATGGTGATGCACCAAATGAAGGGTGTCTTCAGATTCAGAAGGGTTAATTTGAAGAGGGTGTGTGCACCACAGTCAACTTCACCTACCGTAACTTAGAGAGGGTACAAGATACCACAGGCTAAGAGACACGCGTTCCTTTTGTTAAACTTTATCAGACCGAGAAATATACCAGTTTCCCAGTGAAGAAGGATGAACTCAAGAAGGGTGAACAGACACCACAACTCAACTGCATGCAATACTTCACCACTCGATAAACACAGAACTCCAAGAACCCGTAATAGAAACTTAAACTTGCACAGCATAAGTACTGCAAGTATGAGAAAGGCACAAAGAAGCATAGAAGGATGAAAGGACCGAGATTAGTCACAAAACACACACTTTTATTGCTTCAATAACATGCACAATGCATCATACATTCAGAAGAGGCAATATTTGCCATTACAGGGCCTTGAAGAGGAGGCTTGAAAGTTCTCTCAACACACAAGAACAACTTAAGAGAGAGGACCCTTGAAAAGTATACACTCTTGCCTGAGATATCTAACTGTCCAACTTGTCTGAACTGTTGGAACCCTTTGAAATGAGCTTCCAACTTACATTTATAGAATAATATGTGAGAAAGAAGAGGAAATGGTCATAATTACATTCCTAAATTGAAGGCCCATGATGTATTTATTGGGTGCAGCTTAGTCAACTACCCGAGAAGGTTCCATCATGGGTCATTAATCGCTCGATGACTAAGTTTTCTCAATTAATTAAAAGAATATTTAAATAAAATATTTAAATAATAATAATAAATATTATTATTAAAATATTTAAATAAAAATATTAATTTAATTAACATAATGTTGGGACCCCCCGTTGACCCGTTTGACTTGAAGAGGAGGGGGGTCCATGTGGATAGAATCTGCACATAGCCAAATTTGATGAGCTTCAATCCTCTAACCCTCGGTATTGCACTCGATTTTGACCCCGCACCAACTCTTTCCTCGCCTTGGCAATCGGGCTTTTGCATTGAGTCCTCCGAATGGTGGACTATCAAACTTGATTCTTATCATTTCGCTCGTTAACTCGAAACCATTTATGCATTCCTCGCTCAAACTTCATGAAACATCACCACAAGCTCCCAACCGATTCGACTCGGCTTTGTTTTCGTATATCAACCCGAGCACTGGTCTCAACTCGGACTCTCACATGTCTATGTACCGAGCTCATATTTACCATCCTGCACATCTGATTTCCTTACTCCCCGAACAACAATGGGTCTATGCTCATTGGTTATAAACTCAAGCACTAGCTCATGCATTGAGCTCTTCTTTGATTCGGTCGATCTCTTGAGCTATTCTGTGCTTTGTATCTGCGGGAAATATCAAGATTTGTTCGATCATGTTCACATTTTCACGCCTCTAAGAATGGTTTTACCACAATGCTCACGGTTCTTCCTTATCATATAAC
Source organism: Taxus wallichiana var. yunnanensis (assembly GCA_018340775.1). Taxonomy (NCBI): domain Eukaryota; kingdom Viridiplantae; phylum Streptophyta; class Pinopsida; order Cupressales; family Taxaceae; genus Taxus; species Taxus wallichiana. The sequence goes on from CM031243.1 coordinate 587,141,797, forward strand.
ACTTGTAGTAAGAATGTTTAGCTTTGCCATAATAAGCACAATTTGTACCTTCCAAACGATGAGAAAATGCCATTATTAATAAAGTCCTAATGCTCGCCATGATGATGACACACCTCATGCCCATAACATGTCCGATAGACACCCTAAGACTGATTTTTTGGCCAAAGAGCCCCTTGGTATTTTGGCAAAGGCACCCGAAATCTCAGCTCCAATCGACAATTATGCTACTATTGGAACCTATGGCATAGGTAGCCGTGAGCTATACAATATACTCATTTTTTCAGAAACTAAAAAGATCCTTCATGTTACAATTTGCAACACATAAAAGGAGTCCTTCAAAAATACATACAAACAATTGGGCAGCCAAGAGGACCTTGGAAAAAATGTACAGTAACAACTATATGAATTCTTCCTTAGTCGTGGATCAAAGCTAATAAGCCGATAAAACCGGCTCGAAACTACAGTATAATCGTCCATTGTTAAAAACGAGCTTCTCTGAACCTGGTAAAAGAATATTTTATTGTCTGATTGAACGCACATAATGGAAAGGTATAAATATTGCCTCTGCTCTCGGATTTTCTCGAAGAGACCATTTACGAGTAACAAGGATGTAGCAGGCAAAACGGCTGACCGGGTATCTTCAGAGTTGACCTTCGCATTCAATCTGCTTCTAGGGAAAACAATGCCGAGCAATATGAATCGCTTCTAGCCATTCGCACGTAATAAACCTTCATCTCCCGGTTCATGGAAATTCTATGAAGCCTCAACAATGTGACTCCAATCCATCGTGCATGGCAAAGAATATTTGTTTTCTGCAATCGCAAGCGTGGAGCTTCTCGCGACCACCGAATGCTATGCGTGGATGCGAATGTGTAAAACCTCCTTCAAACAACCTTCGCTTACAAAACGGCCGACTGCATAACCACGCTTAATCCGATTAAACACTTCAACTCGCTTCCACGCATTCCACGCTTTCTCCAACTTACCTTTTCAGGCATGTGACTCGCCCAAAGACTCGACCACGTTTAAACGGCTCGCTACGTGGAGTTTGATGTTGGATCGCCATCGCCAAATTTCCACTGGGCAATGCTCCTTTTGGCATCTCCCCACGCGAGTTTCTTCTTGGCTCTGCCATCCACAAAAACCCGCTGGCAAGTTGTCGCCCTTATTTCCCACGTCCTAATCGCCAAATTACTTCACGGGCCCGCCTTAGCTTTCGCACGCAACCTTGCAAGATAGTAAAATATTTCCCATTCACGGGATTACCTACTCAGTCTGCCATGATCGTGCTCCCGATTTTTCCTCCTGCCGAGTTTTGATTCATCAGATTTGAGGATAACATTAACTCTCACTGCAAACATTTAAGCTGTAGCTTGTAAGGTGTGATAATTTCAACAGAATCATTTATGCCTGCCAACTTAGTGACTTGTTGAAGATGCTCATATAATTGCAAAGCAAATTGTGCCTCATGAATATTCTGATATGAAACAGTTATACCTCTATGAGATCCGCTTCCATGAACTACATCGTAAAACGAGTAAGATCTCGATAGAGAATTTTTGTAATAAATTTCCTCAGGTTTCCTGGTAACACTCTCACTGTCACTTAATCGATTTTCATAAAAATATCTTGAAGGAAAATCCCGAATTTGAGGATGCATTCGATGCTGATCAGATAAATACATAGTTGGATGACCCGCTTGTTGGAAGCGCTCAAAAAGGCTTCTCGCTATACCGCAACATGTCAACTCAGTGCACCAAATGCTTGCCGAGGAAGGTCTCGAACACCATTATAATTCATGCCTCTTTTTAAGATGTCGGTTTGACTCAATTTTACATTGGTATTCGATGGTGCTTATACTTTCTTCCCGGGTTGATAGAAGTCCTTCCATTATGTAATTACAAACCCGAGATTCAATGATGTCAACCTCCCATATCTCGCATAATTTCATATCATCTCGGTCAAACAAGATAATTCTCCCAAGTGGTCGGTCGAGCACTGCCTCAATGGATTAAACCTCGCATCATGTTGACTTTGACTCTCCCCGACTCGCCTTCGTAGCTTTTGCATCGATCTCCACCGAGATCCTTGTACAGCCTTTTCATTCACAATTTTCAACGAGCTATATTTTCAGATTAACAAGACCATCGCGAGCTCTTACAACCGAGAGTCTCCACCGAGATGATTTCTGAGATGACTATCAATTTGACACCGGGTTCTTTATCAACTCGACCTCGAACTCTTCACTGAGTCGAGATCAACTGGGTGCCTTTCGATGCTAGGTGATCTCTTCATATGCAATTTAGGAATTATTTTTAATTATCGTGCATCTCGATAATAACCGAAGGTGGGTTCCTGGGACTATTATTTTATTTTGAACGTGATAGGACCCCGTTGTCCAATCTTGCCAGGTGTGCAAAATTGATAACATTTTTGCGACTCTCTGGGATGATTGTCTAAGCATGATTCCAGAAGAGCCTTAAGTCATCCATTGGGCATGGAGTCTATGTTGGAATCCCGAAGTAGTATGATTTTCTTCGACACATCCCGAAATCTCCTTGACATTGCTGATATCCCGGCCTCCCCGGAATGCTAAGCATGAAGTATACTCAATCTATCAATGCTTGACATCCATGGAACACTGCAAAAAATTTAATGAAGCAGATTTTGAACTGTTATGGAAACCTTGAACCTTCTTCTCCTTGACACCTTCCAATGATGAAACAAAGTGCAGAACAACACAAAACACAACAACAAGGAAAGCAAAACAACAACACACAACAATGTGCATAAGCACTTGGAGGAAAACACCTAATTTAATCGTATGACAGGTGGAACGCTTCTCAAAAACAAGCTTTGAGATGTATCCCATTCACATGAATGGGCAGTTCTTCTCCATTGAGCCTAGATAGATGAAATGAATTTGCCTCTTTGCAACTTGTGATGATGTATGGTCCACTCCAGAGAGCGTCAAACTTGGCATGCTTGCCTGGTTTGGCCCTGTCTTCATCCCATTTGAGAACTAAATCTCCCTCTTGAAAATGTCTGTCGGATGCCTTCTTGTCAAAAGATTTCTTAACTTGAGCCTGATGCTGCTCCAAAGTTTTCATAGCCTTGTCTCGTACTTCCTCTAACTCCATGAGTTCAACAAACCTTACTGTCAGAGGATCACTCTCTATAACTTCAAGTTGATGAGCTAACTCCAAAGAAGGTAACTCCAATGAGAGTGGGAGTTTTTCCTCTCTTCCATATACAAGAACAAAAGGAGAATTTCCGATGGCCCTTTTAGGTGTGATTCGATCTGCCCATAAGGCGGTCTTAAGCTGTGTATGCCAAGTCCTCTTGTTAGTCTCCATCGTGCGCTTAATAATCCTTATGAGGTTTTTGTTGCTAGACTCACCCAATCCGCTTCCTCATGGATAGTAATGGATGAAGTTTTGAGGTATACCCCATTTTTAACAGCCCATTCACTCAGCCATACCAAGAAAAGCTAGCGCGTTGTCTCAAATGATTGTAAATGGAACACCAAACCTCGCCATTATACCCTCCAAAAATCTAGAATCGCTTTTCATTGCTTCCTTTAATGCTACCGCCTCGTCCATCGAGTAAAATAGTCTCTGCAAGTAAGGACCCATTTATGTCCCTCACTAGATGGAGGATTGATCATCCCAATGAAATCCAACCCCATTGAACAAAGGGTTGATCCACTTGAATCGATGCGCGGAAGAGCTGCCACCGCTTACCTATGAAAAAGGCACATTCCTTGCACTTCCTTACCCAGATGGGCATCCTTGAATAAATCCGCCAATAGTAGCCAGCTCGCATGATCTTAGTAGTCATGTTGTTCAGGCGTGAATAATGTCCTCCAGATAGGCCATTATGAAATTCCTCTAATATCTTACTTACTGCTCCGGTCCTATGCACCAAGGAGAACACCGCTCAAATCTTTTCGAAAGAGAATGCTATCTACCAAAACATATGGGATAGATTGAAGACGGAAAGTTCGCTTTTGGTTTTTATCCATGTTTGTTGGGTATGCTCCCGAGAAGATGAAATTCTTCATTTTGGATAACCAAATACCTTGATCAACATCCTCATCGTATTTAGGAGTGTCACGTCCTCATTACCTTTTGATTCATGTCCAGCAAGTTGCTCACATAAACCCTTACCTCCGACAAGTTTAGTGACTTTGATATGCACGCCATACTCCATTACCTTCGTGATCCATCCAAAGACGCTTTTCGCTCATTTCTTTGTTCAACAAAACTCCTCGACACCCTGGATGAGACACCATCGATGAATCTTGTTGTTGGACAACATGTGCTTGAATTTCTTCAAAGCTCAATAACCGCAAAGACTTGCTTTTCAATGAATGAGTATTTAAACTCGTAGTCTTTGAGGGATTGATCAAGAAAGCGATTGGTCGCTCCATCAAAGTTGTTGTTTTGTTGGGTGAGGATCCCCAAATGCTCTCTTGACTCCGCAAAAGCATAAAGGATAAAATCTTTGTCAAACTCCGGGGTTCACTAGCATGGGAGCTTGAGAAATGGCTGTTTTGATGGCTTCGAAGCTTTCTCGTCCTTCCTTTGTCCATGAGAATGGCATGTTTTTCTTTAGCATGGCTGTCAGTGGTTTAGCCAATGTCGCAAATTGAGGGATGAATCTCCGCACAAAATTTATGGTTCCCAAAAAGCTCTGGAGGCCCTTCTTGTGACTTGGGAGAGATAAGGACATAATCGAATGAATCCTGGCTAGATCGATTGATAATCCTTCCGCTGAAACAACATGCCCCAACAATTTTCCCTCGTGCACTGCGAAAATACATTTCTTGGGGTTAAGTGAAACCCCAAATTCCCTACACCTTTGGAAAACTTTCCTTAGATGTGTGATGTGATCTTCTGCATGCTTAGAGTATACAGTTATATCATCAAGGTAAACCAAAATAATATCGTTGATCAGTCCCTTAAATGCCATGTCCATGGCTCTTTGGAAAGTAGCCCCGGCGTTGGACAATCCGAATGGCATTTTATCGTAGGCATATGTGCCCCACTGGGTAGTGAAAGCCGCTTTGAATTGGTCGATTCTTGACTAGGATTTGATCAAATCAATATCCATCGAGCAAAGAAAATCTTTGAGCTCCTGCCACCGTTTGAAGGATCTGCTCCATCGATGGAAGAGGATAATGGTCTTTCAATGACGCACGATTCAAATCCCTGAAATCTACGCATAACCGGATCTCTCCGTTCTTCTTCCTCACGGGCACCAAATTGGCTACCCATGAGGAATGCTTGATGGGAAAAATTATACAAGCCTCGATGAGCTTGGTTAGCTCCTTTCTCATTAGTGGCTCAATTTTGGGATTAATTGGTCTCTGTTTCTGACGAACTGGCTTAGCATTAGGATCCAGTTCGATGGTATGTTGCGCAAGACCTGGATCAAAACCACGCAGATCTTTATAGCTCCATGCAAAGATGTCATGATACTCTTGACAAAGTTTGATGAAAGCTTCTTTCTCCTCAGAAGTACACACTTTTCCGATCTTAAGAAATTTTTCATTTGATACTTCGACTTCCTCAAAATATTCTTCTTTGACCACCATGTTAGGGCTTTGTCTTTTGGCTTGGTCATCTGAATTGAAAATGGATTCCAAAGTGACTAAACCTTTTGGTAACTTGTTGCTTTTCAATTGAATAATTTGTTCACCATATGACTCTTGCAACTTATCTTGATTTTTTGCAGCAAACTCCGCCTCTTCTTGCAGGAAGAGGACAATTTGGTTGTCACTATCGAACACTTGCCAACTACTCACATTATCAGGGACTGCTGGTCGAACCACCATTTTAACAAATTGCTGCCCTTCTTTCATGATATCAACTGGTATGTTATATTGTGAACCAATTGTAGCAAGCCTATCTGCATCTTGATTTTGACCTCTAGGAATTGCATGGATCCCAAAAGCTTCAAATCTTCAATTAGTCCCAGTGACTCGGTTTCTTGTATGATCTTAAAAGATCATTTTTGATGCACTACGTGCTGAAACTTGATGAACAACTAACTCACTATCTCCAAAAACAGCTTAGGGCCTTGATTCCCTTCCTTTGGGCTAGCTGAATTCCTTTGCACAAGAGCCTCGTATTCAAAGCAACATATCATAGTGCAACTAAACTACAATCGAAAGATGAGAAGTACTTATCTCCTCTCGGAGAAATTAACATAACACCAAAGACCGGATCCATTCTTACTTCTTGAGCCATCAAGAACAATTGCCATAGTCCTTTAGAATCACTTGGCGTTTGACAAGTCAGGGTATGACTCGTATCTTCTTCATGGATACAAGAGGTACCTAATCCTCGCTTCTTCCAAGACCAAAGAAACCAGCCTTCTTCTTCTGCCAATACATCGGCGTAGGGATCGTACTGATGATCTCTACTTGCTTCATCTAGCAGAGTATCAGGGACTTCCTCAACAAGGGTGGTTGGTTCATGATCGGCACCTTCCTCTTCTGGATCACCGATGGTGTAATTTCCATTTATGGGATTAGAAGTGTAGGGTTCTACATGATTATGGCAGATTGGTTCTGCCCTTATAGTTACTTTGGTTCCATATCGAGTCCTGAGAATCATATGCGACCAATCGGCTGATAGGTAACCACCCATCTTGGCGGTGAAATCCCGTGATAGTGTATGGCAAAGAGGGGAGGGAGATCAATGACTGATATATCTTGGGTGAATGACAAGCTTGGGCATGCGTGGATGGTAAGTTGAAGTCCTTTGATAACCCCAACAGTCTTAACAGCTGTGCCATCTAGCTGAACAACCCCTCTTGCAACTGGCGCATATTGTATGCCTAGTACATCTGCAATTTGTTTAGGCATGACAGAGCTACTGGCACCAGAATCGATCATACAATTATGTACTAGGTGGTCGCCAATGATCAGGGAAATGTAGAATGGTGGTGGTTTGTTTGCCGTAGGAATGATTTTCCCTTCCGGTTGACACAAATTTGTAGCATTTGTCACTCCATGGCTTGGTGATCCGTTGGTTTTACTAAAACTGTTCAGAGCTTCTCGCAATAGGTTTCTTTGAGAAGGAATCGAGAGTGCATCCCACATGGTAACGCTTAGATTGGTTTTCTTCATTTGTTCTACTATGCTGAAGGGAATCGCTCCAACTTTATTGAAACCTTTTTGGGCATTGGGGTCCTCCTTTGGAAAATGTTTGTTGGGTACCGTGATGCCTGGAGAACCATCTTTCCCTGCGGTGTGGCTAGTCGATGTTTCTGGTGATTTCTTTCCCTCATTTCTATCAACCGCCATTTGTAATCCATGTTGAGAAGTGGATGCTAGATCAGATTCGGGAGCTTGAGGCTCCATTGCTCTCTTCTTGGAACGAGTGTTTGCTGCCACTGATGAAGAATCGGTATTCAACCCACAAAAATCTTCTTCTTGCCAGTTTAGTAAAGTGGATTCTTCAGTGCCTGTGGTTGATCTGCCGCTTCTTGTGTAGATGAATTATTTGTTAAATCTGAAGGGGAAGATACACTTTGAACCATAAGGGCCTGGCTAAGAACCCCATTGGGACAAAGATTTTGATTGTGAGGTTGAGAGCAAGGATAGCACCATTCGTAGTCTTGAACTAGATTATTCTCAATGTGTACTATAGCTCTGATGAGCTAGCCGCAAGAGGGTTCTGAAAGTTCAAGGGCCTGACATTTGCAACTTGACTTGTAGTTTGATTTCGAGGCTGATTGTTTCCTTGAAAAGGAGGACGGTTAGCCTGATACTGCTGATTTTGTGGCTGATATGGACGATTGTATTGAAATTGTTGCCTTTTTGAGTGCAACGATGCTCATTTCCAAAATTTTGCAAAGTAGTGATTTGACTTCAAATAGGTCATTTGAAGAGGCAGGGAAGATTGAGGTGGTTGCTTGGAGTCCATTGGAATAGAGCAATGATAGGTCGATGATTCGTAAGATCCGGAGAAAAGGGCATTGGTGGTCGTGGAGCTATCTTTCCAAATTTCAATCAAAGAATTCTCTCGCACTTATGGCAACTTCGTAAGCATCAGAAGTGTAGTCCCTCCCATATACTCGGATCATAATCGCTACATCGCTATTCAAGGCTCGCAAATAGTACAAGAATGCATTATGTGCAGAAGGCTTTATGAGCGCCGGAATCCTATTCCAAGTCCTGTGGAATCGGAAGTTGAAATCACTCATGTATTCTTGGGGAGCTCTCTTTATGGTAGTAAGTTGTTCCAAAAGTGATAGGTGATCACTTTTGTCTTCGAATTGTTTACATAGCTTTTCTCCCAACACGTCCCAAGTGGTTATAGTGCCAACACCTAACCCGCGAAACCATTGAAGTGCTTTTCCCTTGAAAGAGGTAGCAAGAAGTCTAACTGCAACATTGTCTTCGGTGATATTATGTACTACGCAGATGCTGGCTACATCAAAGATATGCTCCACTGGAGTAACGTGAGTTTCCCCCGTGTAGAAGGGTAAACTTTTGAGTGCCGCAATAGGTATCGGATCACGTTGAGCCAACATAAGAGGACTGCTTGCATTGAAAGGGGGAAAAACTTGGTTCCTCGCCATAATGCAATACTTAAAGGTTGATTGTTCTCGGGTGGAGGAAATCTTCCGTAAGGAGGAGTCAATGACCCCTAGTAGGTAAATCTGCAACTCGGGATGTGGAAATGCCTCTTCTTCTTCTCTTTGGAGGAGATAAGGAAAGTTCGTATGCTGATAATTTCTTTCTTTGAAGAAGCTCTTGTCCGAATTCTTCGCATAAGTTATCACACTGAGATTTGGAATCCAGAGATATGGAGTCGCCAGGTACTTTGACTCGAGTAAGTGAGAAGAGAAGTACCAACTCGCCCCACCTAAGCGTGCCAAAATTTACGTTGTCGCTAAATCACCGCACCCCCTTTAAGATTTATCAAGCTTTGAATATCCGTGATGTGAATAGGACGCTCGGAATGTGATTGGGACACATGGGATCACCTCTCAAGCTGTGGGACTTGGGCTCGAGGTGAACCTCCGAGAAGGCCGGCTTCCTCTTCCTAAACTAAGTGCTCAGATTACTACTCCTAGTGTAACAAAAATGATTATCTAGTCCTAGGCTAACATTTTCATGGGGTTTTAGGGAAAGAGATTTACAGAAATGAAACTATACTAGGATGGTGATGCACCAAATGAAGGGTGTCTTCGATTCGTGAAGGGTTAATTTGAAGAGGGTGTGTGCACCACAGTCAACTTCACCTACCGCAACTTAGAGAGGGTACAAGATACCACAAAGCTAAGAGACACGCGCTCCTTTTGTTAAACTTTATCGCACCGAGAAATATACCAGCTTCCCAAAGAAGGATGAACTCAAGAAGGGTGAACAGACACCACAACTCAACTACATGCAATACTTCACCACTGATAAACACAGTAACTCCAAGAACCCGCAATAGAAACTTAAACTTGCACAAAGTACCTGCAAGTATGAGAAAGGCACAAAGAAGCATGTAGGATGAAAGGACCGAGATTAGTCACAAACACACACTTTTATTGCTTCAATAACATGCACAATGCATCATACATTCGAAGAGGCAATATTTGCCATTACATACTTGAAGAGGAGGCTTGAAAGTTCTCTCAACACACAAGAACAACTTGCAAGAGAGAGGACCCTTGAAAAGTATACACTCTTGCCCGAGATATCTAACTCGTCCAACTTATCTCCGAACTGCTGGAACCCTTTGAAATGAGCTTCCAACTTACATTTATAGAATAATATGTGAGAAAGAAGAGGAAATGGTCATAATTACATTCCTAAATCAAGGCCCATGATGTATTTATTGTAGCTTAGTCAACTACCCGAGAAGGTTCCATCATGGGTCATTAATTGCACGATGACCAAGTCTTCTCAATTAATTAAAAGAATATTTAAATAAAATATTTAAATAATAATAATAAATATTATTATTAAAATATTTAAATAAAAATATTAATTTAATTAACATAATGTTGGGACCCCCCGTTGACCCGTTTGACTTGAAGAGGAGGGGGTCCATGTGGATAGAATCGCGCACATAGCCAAATTTGATGAGCTTCAATCCTCTAACTCGGTATTGCACTCGATTTTGACCCCGCACCAACTCTTTCCTCGCCTTGGCAATCGGGCCCTTTTGCATTGAGTCCTCCGAATGGTGGACTATCAAACTTGATTCTTATCATTTCGCTCTGTTAACTCGAAACCATTTATGCATTCCTCGTTCAAACTTCATGAAACATCACCACGAGCTCCCAACTGATTCGACCTGGCTTTGTTTTGCATATCAACCCGAGCACCCGGTCTCAACTCGGACTCTCACATGTCTATGTACCGAGCTCATATTTACCATCCTGCACATCTGATTTCCTTACTCCCTGAACAACAATGGGTCTATGCTCATTGGTTATAAACTCAAGCACTAGCTCATGCATTGAGCTCTTCTTTGATTCGGTCGATCTCTTGAGCTATTCTGTGCTTTGTATCTGCGGGAAATATCAAGATTTGTTCGATCATGTTCACATTTTCACGCCTCTAAGAATGGTTTTACCACAATGCTCACGGTTCTTCCTTATCATATAACACTTGTAGTAAGAATGTTTAGCTTTGCCATAATAAGCACAATTTGTACCTTCCAAACGATGAGAAAATGCCATTATTAATAAAGACCTAATGCTGCCATGATGATGACACAGTCTCATGCCCATAACATGTCTGATAGACACCCTAAGACTGATTTTTTGGCCAAAGAGCCCCTTGGTATTTTGGCAGTGCACCCGGAAATCTCAGCTCCAATCGACAATTATGCTACTATTGGAACCTATGGCATAGGTAGCCGTGAGCTATACAATATACTCATTTTTTCAGAAACTAAAAAGATCCTTCATGTTACAATTTGCAACACATAAAAGGAGTCCTTCAAAAAATACATTGAACAGCTGGGGCAGCCAAGAGGACCTTGGAAAAAATGTACAGTAACAACTATATGAATTCTTCCTTAGTCGTGGATCAAAGCTAATAAGCCGATAAAACCGGCTCGAAACTACAGTATAATCGTCCATTGTTAAAAACGAGCTTCTCTGAACCTGGTAAAAGAATATTTTATTGTCTGATTGAACGCACATAATGGAAAGGTATAAATATTGCCTCTGCTCTCGGATTTTCTCGAAGAGACCATTTACGAGTAACAAGGATGTAGCAGGCAAAACGGCTGACCGGGTATCTTCAGAGTTGACCTTCGCATTCAATTCGTTTCTAGGAGAAAACAATGCTGAGCAATATGAATCGTTTCACTCTGCACGTAATAAACCTTCATCTCCTGGTTCATGGAAATTCTATGAAGCCTTGAACAGCGTGACTCCAATCCATCGTGCATGGCAGTGAATATTTGTTTTCTGCAACTGTGCGTGGGAGCTTCTCGCGACCACCGAATGCTATGCGTGGATGCGGAATGTGTAAAACCTCCTTCAAACAACCTTCTGTTTACAAAACGGCCGACCAGACAACCACGTTTAATCCGATTAAACACTTCAACTGCTTCATTCCACGTTTTCCAACTTACCTTGCGTGTGACTCGCCCAAAGACTCGGACCACGTTTAAACGGCTCGTGCGGAAGTTTGATGTTGGATTGCCATCGTCAAATCTCCACTTGGCAGTGCTGCTCCAAATCTCCCCCGCGCGGAGTTTCTTCTTTGGTTTGCCATCCACAAAAAACCCGCTTGGCAGTGCTGCTCCTTATTTCCCACGTCCTAATCGCCAAATTACTTCACGGGCCCGCCTTAGCTTTGCCACGCAACCTTGGCAAGATAGTAAAATATTTCCCATTGCGGATTACCTACTCACCGCCATGATCGTGCTCCCGATTTTCCTCCCCGCCGAAGTTTTGATTCATCGATTTGAGGATAACATTAACTCTCACCGCAAACATTTAAGCCGTAGTCAGTAAGGTGTGATAATTTCAACAGTAATCATTTATGCCTCGCCAACTTAGTGACTTGTCAAGATGCTCATATAATTGCAAAGCAAATTGTGCCTCATGAATATTCTGATATGAAACAGTTATACCTCTATGAGATCCGCTTCCATGAACTACATCGTAAAACGAGTAAGATCTCGATAGAGAATTTTTGTAATAAATTTCCTCAGGTTTCCTGGTAACACTCTCACTGTCACTTAATCGATTTTCATAAAAATATCTTGAAGGAAAATCCCGAATTTGAGGATGCATTCGATGCTGATCAGATAAATACATAGTTGGATGACCCGCTTGTTGGAAGCGCTCAAAAAGGCTTCTGCTATACTGCAACATGTCAACTGCCTGTGCACCAAATGCTTGGCCGAGGAAGGTCTGAACACCATTATAATTCACAGCTCTTTTTAAGATGTCGGTTTGACTCAATTTTACATTGGTATTCGATGGTGCTTATACTTTCTTCCTGGGTTGATAGAAGTCCTTCCATTATGTAATTACAAACCCGAGATTCAATGATGTTGAACCTCCCATATCTGCATAATTTCATATCATCTCGGTCAAACAAGATAATTCTCCCAAGTGGTTGGTCGAGCACTGTCTCAATGGATTAAACCTGGCATCATGTTGACTTTGACTCTCCCTGACTTGGCCTTCAGAGCTTTTTGCATCGATCTCCACCGAGATCCTTGTACAGTTCCTTTCATTCGTCAATTTTCAACGAGCTATATTTTGCATTAACAAGACCATCGTCGAGCTCTTACAACTGAGAGTCTCCACTGAGATGATTTCTGAGATGACTATCAATTTGACACCGGGTTCTTTATCAACTCGACCCTGAACTCTTCACTGAGTCGAGATCAACTGGGTGCCTTTCGATGCTAGGTGATCTCTTCATATGCAATTTAGGAATTATTTTTTAATTATTGCATCTCGATAATAACCGAAGGTGGGTTCCTGGGACTATTATTTTATTTTGAACGTGATAGGACCCCGTTGTCCAATCTTGCCAGGTGTGCAAAATTGGATAACAGGCACTTGGGTATATTAGCGATATTTGATGGGGAAATGGGTTAATGCATTTTTGGTTTACCGGTGGATGGGGTTTTCTTAACCAGGGTCAAGGGGTGAGGTCCTAGGATGGATGGAAGAGGTGAAGGTGATAAGGGTATGGTTGGTGAGTTTAGGGTATGGGTCTAGGAGATTGATTCTTTTGTTTAGGGGCCGAGTTAAGTTTAGTGTTAGTTTTGGAAGACATACCTAAATTTAATTTGATGGGTGGACGAGTAAGGCTAGCCGTTGGGATGACCCCTAAAGTAGTAACATGTTTAGGCAAGGAAGATGATGTAAGTGTGGGTTTGGATGTAGATGCATGGTGGGTTATGGGTGGTGTCATGGGAGAATTTGAGATAATTTTGGCTGTGTTCATTTCAGTTGGCTGAAACACTTTTGGATGGATAGTGGAGGTGTCATCGAGTGACATCTACATTTGTGTTAAGACAGAAGTAGAAGTCGCCCCCAAATTAAGGCTCTATCAACATAATCTACGTGATTGGCTAAGCGTGAGAACAACACTGATGTGGGTGAGGTCGATGTGGATCCAAAGGTGATTCCCGTAAAATGTGTTTTAGAAACAAGGAAATAACCAAAATTTCACCTTTATGGGTAAGAGAGTCAAAAGTAAGTCAGCAGGATCTTGGGTGGTTGATGGAGAATGGTCACCTAGAGGTAACGACATTTCTACTGGATCTTTGATAGGTAGAGGAGATGATGGGTACTCCTCTGTGGGTGGATGAGATGAAAAAGCATCTCCTATGGGTCGAGAGATATTGTTGGTGACAACTCTCTAGGTGGGGAAGCCAAAGGCGAAGTGGTCTCGATGTTAATAGAAGGCTCCTTCACATTGAGGGAGGAGATGAAGGATGTTCCTCTATGGGTGGAGGAATAGGTGAAGTGGGTTCATGTGTAGGTGGAGGACTTTGGGATAGGATTTATTCTATGGAAGGAATATGAGGTAGTTGGGAAGCAACTGGTGCATCACTTAAAATAGCATGGACCTCGTGGGTATTGCTATCATTATTTGAGGTCACCCAGCTTTGGTCATAAGAAGGGGCATGATTAGGAAATGGTTTCTTGAAAATATGTAGGTTTTGGTTAGCAGTGCATTCGTATTATCCAAGACTAACTCACCATTCTCAAGCATTCCTCGGACAATGTTCTTGAAAGTGATGCAATTGCCATCATTATGACCTTTACCCAATGATAGTTACGTAAGTCGTGTTTTTATACCACACACGTGTGGGGCAAGCAGGATCAAAACTAGTGTGTTATTTTATAGGAGGAAGGGTGATGGCCCCATTTATTGAGATTTTCTAAAATAGAAGAATAAGGCTCCCCAATTAGGGTGTCTTTCTGTTGTTCTCGTATGAATTGAAAAGTATAGATAGGGGAAAGATTAGATGAGGGCTTAGCCTAATTGGATAGATGAACAAGGCTGGCCTTGAGTACCACTGCGTTATCGGGCCTTCCCTTGGTTTTGAAAAATTATTCTCGTGGTTTCAAAGAAGAAGAGGTATCATTTGACTTAAATGTCACGTTCTTATTTCGTAGTTGGATTTTATTTTCTTCGATGGCCCAAATCTCTAGTTTTCGTGCTATGGTGAATGCCTCATCGAAGGTTTGGAAAGTCTGCACCTACAGGCTCGGAAAAATATTTCTAGCACAAGCCTGCATAAATATCTCTATGAGTTCAATTTGTGGTAATTAGAATGTGAGTTTATTGATCAGAGCTACGCTAACGAGTGACAAAATCATGTGATAGACTCATCATCATATTAACGTGTAGAGTAGAGGTCAGTCATGGTAACCTTCTTAACAACGTTGGTGGAGAAGTGATCCAAGAAGGCTTGGGCTACCTAATTAAATGAGTAGATAGAATGTCTAGGTAATCCACTATACCAGTCTAACACAGGCCCGGTGGCCGAGACATGAGAAAGGTTCTCAGAGCAAAGCGTCATCATGGGTGATTAGATAACACCCGTGTTTGAAAGATCGCAAATGTTGTTTTGGGTCCTCTTTGTTATTAAAGCGGTTAAATTTAGGCATCTCCCAAAGCACGAGATATGGATGAATAGGAATGGATGGGTGTATGGGCTCATTACAAATTTCATCATAGGTGAGACAATTGCATGACCCAGAAACCAATGCCTCTAGTGTCTGCATCTTTTCCATCATTAACTTGATGAGGTCATTGGTAGGTGGTGATGAATGGGTACCTCCTATAGCATAAGAGGGTTTGTGTTGGACATATGATAGAGGGGGATTTCTATTATATGGTGATGCCGAGTAGGTAGGTTGAGAATGAGGGAGTGAGATAGGGGGCACGTATCTATAATGAATGATAGATGAAATGGGAGGTTGTTGGTAATACATATATGAAGGTTTAAGGGTTGAGGTGACTCTAGTAGTGATGGGGGTTAAGGACTGTGGAATAGAAAGGAAAATATTTTGAAAAGGGGTAAGGCTCATCGCACACGGGGGTGGTTGTGTTTCTATGGGTATATGTGAGACAATAGGCATGGATGAGGTTATGTTTTGGGTGGTTGACGATGGTATAGTGGATGTTACGGGTGCAATAAATGTGGCAGATGCAGCGGTCATAAGCAGGGGGCCTTGCTGTGAAATGACTAGGGCAAGGTAGGTATAGGTAGTGCAGAGATAAAAGGTGTTAACGCAAAGTAGGAACGAGTGTTGGGGGATAGATATGGGTATGACATATATCAATTGACTTGAGGCATCTCGAGTGGACGAGTGGGAAAGATAGAACTATAAGGAGGCAAGCTTTTGATCAAGGAGTCATGTGAACTCCTCGTCACCTATGGCAATGGTGATAGGTTGTGTAGGATCCATGGGTGCTAGAATGGAATGTGGTGAAGAACTAGGTGGGAGTGGTTGACAACCAGCGTTGAATATGAGGGCATTTGCTTGGCTATAAGTCAAAGCACTATGTGAAGAAGTGCTGATTTGGTAAGACTACTTTCTATAAAGTACACAAAAACACAGTAAAAATAGGAAAAAAGGTAGTGGTAGGTGGATTGGGTCAATATGTCAGCTAGAAAACTACACAAGTTAACTGATGCCAGTTAGGGTAAACTGATGTCGGTCAGAGGTAATCATGTGGTCGGCCACTGTGAAAAAAGAATAGTTTTAAACAAGGCAAAAGACTGAAAATCTACCAAGAAGATAAGCTGTAGGATGAATTTTATCAGAATGAAGAAGATATTGAGAGTTACAAAGACTACGAATAGTAAAGAAGATGAAGCAGGTGTCCTTTTGGGTAGGTTAACCAAAATAAAAGTAAACCGATGACGGCTGGATAAAATCGGTAACTGTCAGAGGGTAACTAATGATGGTTGCTGACCAACACCGGTTACTATGAAATTGAAACAAAGATGAAGAAAAAGGTGGTTGTGATTTAAAACCAAGTGTGGAATCAAACCCAAAACTCTGAGAATGATAAGAGTGGGGTCCATACACACTCAGACGAAGTTGGAATACACCAACTATAATGAGGAGCATGTAAGGAGAAATAAAAAGATGAAGAACGTGTCCTCTCACCTCAAAATACAAGCCAAGTAGAAACACTAAGAAAAATATGATCCTAAAAGTGATTTTTCTATTATGTTTGTTCAACTTATGCTATTAAGGACTGACTGTGTGTATTTAGAACAAATATTTTTTGGTTGGGAAGGCGTCCTACAAAGAAGGATATCTAAAAGGAGAGGTTTCAGGTATGTTATGGTGGGGGTGGGCCGTCTCCTGAGATAATGACTTGACAGAATCAACGAGTTGGGGAGTACCTACCAATTGGACCGTGTGATCACTGATAGATGTTCTCGAGTAAGATGTTGTTTAAGAAAGATGTGTTAATTTGAATTTGTGTAGTTTGGTAAGACTCGAGAGAGAGAGAGAGAGAGAGAGAGAGAGAGAGAGAGAGAATGTTTTTATGATTCTTTTGTCAACCATCAACTAGGCATGAATTCTAGTGTATAGGTTTCCCTCATTTAATGTGCACTAATGTAGCATACAAGAATGAAATGCCGTTAATTTTAAGCCCAAATCGAAATATTAAATTTGATGTCACAAAAGATGAACAAGAGAGAATATGATCTTTCACTAATGCAGAAAAATGAAAGAGAAGAAGAGTTATTTTTATAGCACCAAAATGTAATTGCTTTGAGCTAATAGAAAGAAGAGAAGATTCTAGGGGAGAAATTTAATGTGAGAACCTTTCGAAAGGAAACAAACATGAAACTTTTACCTAGGAATGAAGAAATGAAAGGAACCCTGAATGGGTCCCACCGGGCATGCCAAAATGTTTCACTTGATTCTTAGAGTGTTTATTGGAATGTGATGAAACAGATAAGGGTAAAAGGGCTAGGAGGAATACCTATTGAAGTTGGTTGAAGATTGTTGTGTGTGTATGACTTCTTGATCCACAACTGATCGTGAGAGCTTCCTTTTGGCTAGGAGGAACTACCTAAAATAAACAACAAGATCAACAAATAGAAGTTAAATAGTATATGCATGAAAGTTGGACTCAGCATATGCTAGTTCTGAGAAGTGCGGTTCTCCCAAGAAGGTTGTCAATCCAATGTTTTAAACAAGTTAATGCAGTAAATAAAGTAAATATTGTCCTACTGTAGTCAATATGATTTAGGCATCTCATATAAACACAATAAGAAAAATCTAATCTAACATATCGCAGACGCAAGGACTGATCTGAGAGTTCGTAAATGGTTCTCGGGTTTCTACAGGTCTAACAGAGATCTGATGAAGGTCATAGGTGATTATAGGTAAGTTGGGAATAAATAGGTAGGTTGCTGGTTTGTACTATGTTTGATGATACATGACCATCGCCGTTTAATCCGGACCGATGCCGTTAGTTGTGACCATGTCGCTCATCAAGAAATGATAGGGGGTCAGGAACAAGGGACTGGGACTATTTTCGAGGTTGATGGGGAGATGAGTGAGGTGTCTAGGAGGTGTGAGTAGGGATGCAGGTCAGTGGGTAGGTCTAATGGGGATTTGGTGAAGCGGGGAGAAGTTATGGTTTAAGTTGGTAAATGGTAGCAAAGGGGCAGTAGTAACTGACACCGATATAGGCTAGACCAATGACGGCTTAGGGAGACCAACACCGGTGAGTGTGGGAAAGTGGTAGATGTTGTAGAATGGATTTTGGATCTTCTTTGTGATTGCACAAAGGGTTGGGTAGGTCAGATGGATTGCCTAGATAGGGTTTTGAGGGGTTTTCAGAAGAAGTATAGGGGATAGTTATTGAGGAAGGACCTCGTGAGTGGCTAGGAAGGCAATAACACACAGAAGAATTTAAATACTAAAAGTATTCAAACAAAATTTGACTCGAATAGAGTAGTATAATTACTTGGAATTTTCTACTAGTCGGTAGGTGAAGAGTGGATATGGTGGTGGGATATTTTCCGTGTGAAGGTCCACTAGTTGATGGGAGACTCTTGCTTGAGCTTACTAGGATTTCCTCCTTACTTGGCTGAATCAAATCTTGGCTTGATGATGTGGGATGTCCTGGGTATGAATGGATGCTCACTCCGATCACATGCGGCATGTGATTATTCTCTCTGCTCTCGTAAATGTGCTAACCTCAAATAAGGTTACCAAAGGGGATAAAAGGTAACCGATGATGGTTCCTGGTCGATCAACATTAGTTTAGGGGTGACCGCATGTTAGGGTGGGATTTCCTAGGTTTACTAAAATGGGTAGATCTACTTGATTTCTTGATGCGCTTATTTTATTTTCACGGATTAGAAAGGAAGCTTCTTTTCTAACGGTGGGAATGTGGTTAGAGGGAATGTAGGCTTTGAGTTTTAGGGTTTAGTTGGGTCTTAGTTAGTTATGGCAACATACTAAGAATAGTCTTAGGGGTGAGGGGTAGGTGAGGTGTATAGCTGAGGTTGTGTTGGTGGGAATTATCTTAATTAGGATAATTAAATAATAAATATTTTGAGGACATGGATTAATTTAATTAAATTAATATTAGTGTGGGTGTAAGGTACCATGGCTAGGTGAGTGTGTTTGAGTTGGTTATTTGACGAGGGACCGAGGGAGTGTGACCCAATTTTGGTGTCTACATTTTTCCCCCTTTTCATTTGCATAGATTGTATTTGTAAGTGACAGTAGAACAAAAATAAGATGTGGTTGCCCCATGTGTGGGTGAAGGTGATCCCCTCAAACTAGGAAGAACTCAAGGAGGTAAGATAGAAGCAAAGGTAGTGGTTTGATAAAAGGTGAATGTAATGAAGAGGAAAGTGGGAAAATAGGGAGTAAAGGGTAAAGATCCAATCAGTTAATCCAGTAATGGGTCAGCATCAAAGGTAGAAATAGTCAAACACATGCACACGTATAAGTTGCAGGATGACAAGATAAAGTCAAGAGCATGCAAACTCTACATTGTCTAAGGTTAATAGGTTTATACAAACAAGGTTGAGGTGATTTCGGTATCCAAGGTATAAGATATCATCAGAAAACATGATGTAGGTCAAGTAAGAATGTTTAGGTATGTTCCGATACACCAAAGGTTAGATTAGGATAAACGGTCACGAAAAGAGGCAAGGTAAGGTCATTAGGTCAAACAACACTGGGTAATGGAAGTTGGTGTCACAGGTTAGTGGTCACTATCAATTTTCCCGGTCCAAGTAGCTAGGTCACAAAGATGGGTAGGGCCGAGGTATGGGTAAAATAATGAGTCCCCAAATGATGAATAGGTTAGGTGGTAAATGATGAGGTTAGGAGGGTAAACATGAATTTCCCAAGTCGTGTGGTGAAGTAGGAAAGGATTCATGATATAAAATTAGGGTAATGGGTAGTAAAAAGCATGAGAAGGATAACTGAAAATGGTCATATTAACCAATGCCAATGCCATGAACCGTACAACGGTATGCTAGGGCATAGACCGATGTTGCTTGAGGTTGAAACCGTCACCGGTCAAGTCGGGAAGGTTATACAAAGAAAAATTTCTGCATTTTGAAAATCATTTGTCATTCATGAAGACACATAGGAGAAAACAAAAGAGAGAGAAAGAGGTGGAAGGAGACCAAGTGACACGAAGAGTTGATTTGGTGAGCTGTAGAGTGAGTGATCCTGGGCGATAGGCAAGCTTTACGAGTGCGGTGCGATTGATTTGATTAGGTGGATATGTAGCGGTAATTGGTGATGGCAGAGGTAGGAGAGGAATTAGATGGACTTGTGCAAAGCTGGCTCGAGGTACCACCACACGAGATGGCATAAGCGTGATGAGGTAAGAGTCCATTCCTATTATTGTTTGTTTTTAGTAGGTGGAGGAAAAATCAGTAGGAGGAAGTGGGTTTTGGGTGGAAAATATTAAAATTTGAATGCGGGAATTCAATGAGAAAAAGGGAACAAGGAAGGGTAGATTGAGTTAAATAAGGGGTGGGAATAAGTATTAGGTAGGAATTGGTGGGAGAAATGGGTAAAAGGAGAAGTGTAGGTAGAAATAGGGTATGCTCGTCATGGGTTTGTCGCCAGTGATAGTGATCGACATCGGTCCGCTTTTAGGATGTCTAAGGTGGGTGAGGATGAGCATCGGTCATAGGGATGTAAAGGGACCGGCGTCGGTGATTGTTAGACCATGGTCGATCGATGATGACCAATGCCGGTTAGTAGGCTAGAGAGGTAGGCCCATAAGGAGCTAAAATATATGGGTTATAGATAGATAGGTAGGGGTAGGGAGAGTTAGGTAGGGGGAAGAGTTAATATGGGTATGGAGTGAATAAGGAAGATTTGGTGAGAGGGGTAAAATAAAAATAGGTGAGGGTCATGGGCGTGGGTAGATAGGTAAAATGAAATAGGCTAGGGTCCGAGGTGTGGGTAGATAGGTAGTGCTGATTTAGGTCATATATATAGGTGAAAGGTTGATTTAGTTCGGGTAAGCGATGATAGTGGGGGGTGGTAAGGTCATGCATGGTGGTGTGGTCAAGGTCTAATAATATGATTGGTCAGACACAGTTGGAGTAGCTATGGATGAGGATAGGGTACCTCCCTTGCTTATGGAGGTACTTGGTAGAAAAACACATAAAATAGTGGAGCAATTTTTAAAACTATGATCCTTATCGGGATAGACAGCACTACCACACGATTCTAGAGGCAAGTTTGATGGTTTCCCTCATCGATGATGGATTCACAACCAATACATTCCATTTTCTCGATGGGTGAGATCACGATCACCTAGAGGATGTTTACAAGATCCCGTGACTACCTATACAAGCAGGTACATAGGTTTACTCAATCTCCTTAGAGGCATCCGAGGATTTACTATTACCAAGTATGTCAAGGGACAAGGATGGCATTACTATGATTCCACAATGCCAAAAGATGAGCTATGGTGAGATAGGAAATGTATATGAGCCTACCCCGAGGAGATGAGCTTGGTAGTTCTTCCACGATGGAGGTAGTATTCTATTTGCACTACCAGATGTAGAGAGATAGGGAGACTCCCAGGATCACCGATGGGGGGGTTTACACGACATGGTGGAGAGCGGACTCGGATTTGCCAGATGGATGCCTATAGATTGATACAGATTATATACAAAGATTTGTGGGCTTATGGGAGACTACGGATTGAGCTTGTGTTGCACATTCCTATTAAATTTTTGGCCTATGAGCATGTTGTGTGTCTGTGCTTTAGTTGGTATGCCCTGTGTTGATGCATTTGAGCTAGGGTTTGTTTGAGTGGCTATAAAGGCAAGGGTGTCGATTATTAGAGATCACCGAGTGACTAGAGCTACATCATGATGTAGGCTATTGCGCTGTAATTACTAGAGGGGTTGTCCATCATGGACATCATTTGGAGGCCATATGTGGGCTTCCCCTTATATAGGTGGATGGCAAAGTGGAGTTGGATGGTTAAGGCATCTATAGGTAGATAGAGGGGGGCTAGGCAGTGCGAGCATGAGATGATACACTTTAGATCGGGTGATGATAGTTTGATGAACAAGATATACCTTAATGTTCCCACGTATAAGAGATATATGATGGGAGAGGCTTATGTCTTAGAAGTGCACAACCTACATGCCTGTCGATTGGGTAGGAGGAGGAGCCGGTCAATTGATAAATAGATGATGCCGATCAATGGTGCTTGGATGTAGAAAGTATGATAGCAGTGGTGATCTTCTTACATCTACGAGTAGTACCGCACGAGGCCAAGTTAGTCATTTAGCCACGATCATGGTCTGAAGAGACACCCTTCAAGGGTAGAGGTGGCTACCCTAGTGACCTAGCTGGGCATAGTAAAGGACATCTAACAGGCTGAGGCAAAAGTCACGACTGCTAGTGTAGGTGGCCACTTTTATGCACAGGAGATCGGGACTAGTACCCGCACTTTTATTTTTGAGAGAGAGGGTGGAGATAGAGATAGAGATGGGATGTAGGTAACTTCCTGACATGTGTAGGTGACAATGAATTTTAGGGCTATTTACCATTAAACAGAGGGACATGTTAGGTAGACTCACAGGAGGCTAATGTCTGAGCCTACACAAGCACAAATAGTGTGGTTTAGTCCCCGGGTGTACATGTACGATCGTTCCTCACCATTGAGCACCACCATAAGGCCGTTGGTGGATAGTGGTCCTTTATTTAGGCAGAGCAAGGTAGGGTTAGAGGCCGATGACACCATCGCACAGCTGACCTGATAGCTAGGTTGAGAGACGCTCATGGGTGAGGTGAGATACTACCAAGATCACTGATGGCATAGGGATATATGTCTTATCATATGCATTAAGAGGCTCCAGAATACCATCAAGAGGCCTCGAGTGAGAGCTCCCGATGATATCGCACACATAGTGTGGATAACATAGAGGTCTAATCGCAAAGCCTGGGGAAAACTTTCCGAGTGAGGCTGGTAGCTTGGGTATTCCAGCAGTAGGGCAATTTCCACCGAAGGATGAGGCCAACATGAGGCGTAGAGAGATCGCCTAACATCTTGCTGAAAGGAATGGAGGATGAGATAGATGAGACATGCTTAGATATTATATGGGAGATGATCGAGATCTCTATGTATCATCAATTTATTTTTGACATCATGTTTATTACATATATACCAGCCACATGCCGAAGATAGTGAGGGATGTGCATGAGCATTTTTGAGATTTTGTTATATATACTTGCTCTGTGTGTCAAGATATTTGAGAGTCATGTATATGGATACATGTTTTGGATGATGTAATTATAGAGATGATGGTGATTATGGCATGATGTATATATGGTTGTGTGTAACTTGTGATTATGATTTGTATATGTGATGGAAACCAAGTGAAAGTAGTCATGCGATAGAGCCTCGTTAAAGGTAACGGATTGAGTCAGGTTTGGTTTAGGTATGATGGAGTCAACAGCTCAGGTAGGCATGGATTGATTTAGGTCATAGGCATGGATTAAGGCAAGTCATGGGCATGGATTGAGTCAGATTTTTGGTTTAGGAATGGATGGAGTCAGTCATAGGCATGGATTGAGTTAGGTTTTAGTTTAGGTACTGGATGGAGTCGTGTTTTGGTAGATCGTGCAAGTAATTGGGAAATACAAATAACAAAATGGTAATGTAGGTATACGTGATGATTTAGTTTCCCAAATTATTGTTGGTGTGGAAATATGAAATGATGAATGGGTGAATGTTATGATGATGTTCAAACATGGATGGTAGATATTTGTATTAGTTATATGTATGTTGAGATCATACTTCTAGTTTTTGATATACAAAAGGAAAAATTAGGTATAACGTGAATAAGAAAAAGGTGGAAATTGGTAAGGGTAGAGAGTGGCCGAGGTAACCTTTCTAAGGGACCCATGCCCATGAAGTACATTTAAAATTCCTAAGCAAAAGGAACTCAGAAGATGTAGTTCTCCCATGTTGCCAGGGAAAAATGCGAGGAGGTGGTGAGAATGGGTTGGTGTAGGTTATAGGCATGATTGAGTCTAGGCTTTGGTTAGGCTTGGTTGAATTGTGGAAAATCCTGGTATGGTGATTTTAAGTCGATTGTGGTGAAAGAGGAAAATTTCCAGAGATACGTGTTGAGGGTCTAGTCCTATATAAAGATAATCAATATGTAATGGGAAGTAGTTAAAAGATAAGAGGAGGTAAGAGAACCACCGGATTAGTGAGGATCATAAAGGGTCGACCATTACACTTATGTAGGATAGTGAATGTAATACCCTAAAGACATCAAGATGATGGATTATTCTAAAGGTGAATAATATCATATGATCACCAAATGTCATAGCTTGTGTGAGGTCCCTCGATGCGATAAGATGAAGGGGTGAAAAGGGTAAGAAGGTGAAAAAATGGTTAGGTTATATGGTATGAGATAACATGTCTTTTTGAAAGAGATCCAAGATTTACAATGAGCAAGTCCATTACGTAAAAGTATTTTTTTGCTTGACTTGTATTTGGAGATAGGGATCGATCGATGCCTAAGTCTATATGGGATGAGGAAATCATCTTCTTTGAGCTTCTTCAAGAAAGATGATGGCATACGTGGAAGCTTCAAGATTCTTTTTTAAAGCAGGCTTTACATAGCTATCCTTCGAGGGAGCAAACCATTTATAACAAAGCAATGTAGAGAGCAAGATGTCCCTTTTCGAGGGAGCATTTTTATTATAACTTTGACTCAAGGATTTGATCC
>CM031243.1:587166627-587280625 GCA_018340775.1 Taxus wallichiana var. yunnanensis
AGTTGAAATCACTCATGTATTCTTGGGAGCTCTCTTTATGGTAGTAAGTTGTTCTAAAAGTGATAGGTGATCACTTTTGTCTTGGAATTGTTTACATAGCTTTTTCTCCCAACACGTCCCAAGTGGTTATAGTGCTGACACCTAACCCAGCGAAACCATTGAAGTGCTTTTCCCTTAGAAAGAGGTAGCAAGAAGTCTAAGCTCTGCAACATTGTCTTCGGTGATATTATGTACTACGCAGATCTTGGCTACATCGAAGATATGCTCCACTGGAGTAACGTGAGTTTCCCATTGTAGAAGGTAAACTTTTGAGTGCCTTGAACAGTATCGGATCACGTTGAGCCAACATAAGAGGATTGCCTTGCATTGAAAGGGGAAAAACTTGGTTCCTCGCCATAGCGACGAAAGGTTGATTGTTCTGGGTGGAGGAAATCTTCCTGTAAGGAGGAGTTGAATGACCCCAGTAGGTAAATCTGCAGTCGGGGATGTGAAATGCCTCTTCTTCTTCTCTTTGGAGGAGATAAGGGAAAGTTCGGTATGTTTGAATTCTGATAATTTCCTTTATGTGAATAGGACGTTCGGTGTGATTGGGACACATGGGATCACCTCTCAGTTTTGTGGGACTTGGGCTCGAGGTGAACCTCCGGAGAAGGCCGGCTTCCTCTTCCTAAACTAAGTCTTTGTCTACTCCTAGTGTAACAAAAATGATTATCTAGTCCTATCTAACATTTTCATGGGGTTTTAGGGAAAGAGATTTACGAAATGAAACTATACTAGGGATGGTGATGCACCAATGAAGGGTGTCTTCAGATTTAGGAAGGGTTAATTTGAAGAGGGTGTGTGCACCACAGTCAACTTCACCTATGACTTAGAGAGGTACAAGATACCACGAGGCTAAGAGACACGCGTTCCTTTTGTTAAACTTTATCGGGCAGAAATATACCGGTTCCCGGTGAAGAAGGATGAACTCAAGAAGGGTGAGCAGACACCACAACTCAAGCTGCATGCGATACTTCACCACTCGATAAACACGAAACTCCAAGGACACTGCAATAGAAACTTAAACTTGCACAGTGTACCTGCAAGTATGAGAAAGGCACAAAGAAGCATAGAAGGATGAAAGGACCGAGATTAGTCACAAAACACACACTTTTATTGCTTCAATAACATGCACAATGCATCATACATTCAGAAGAGGCAATATTTGCCATTACAGTCTTGAAGAGGAGGCTTGAAAGTTCTCTCAACACACAAGAACAACTTGCGAAGAGAGGACCCTTGAAAAGTATACACTCTTACACTGAGATATCTAAGCTGTCAACTTATGCAGGCTATTGGAACCCTTTGAAATGAGCTTCCAACTTACATTTATAGAATAATATGTGAGAAAGAAGAGGAAATGGTCATAATTACATTCCTAAATTGAAGGCCCATGATGTATTTATTGCAGTTAGTTGAACTACCTGAGAAGGTTCCATCATGGGTCATTAATTGCCTGATGACCAAGTCTTCTCAATTAATTAAAAGAATATTTAAATAAAATATTTAAATAATAATAATAAATATTATTATTAAAATATTTAAATAAAAATATTAATTTAATTAACATAATGTTGGGACCCCCCGTTGACCCGTTTGACTTGAAGAGGAGGGGGGTCCATGTGGATAGAATCTGCACATAGCCAAATTTGATGAGCTTCGAATCCTCTAACTCGGTATTGCACTCGATTTTTGACCCCGCACCAACTCTTTCCTCGTCTTGGCAATCGGGCCCTTTTGCATTGAGTCCTCCGAATGGTGGACTATCAAACTTGATTCTTATCATTTCGCTCTGTTAACTCGAAACCATTTATGCATTCCTCGTTCAAACTTCATGAAACATCACCACGAGCTCCCAACTGATTCGACCTGGCTTTGTTTTGCATATCAACCCGAGCACCCGGTCTCAACTCGGACTCTCACATGTCTATGTACCGAGCTCATATTTACCATCCTGCACATCTGATTTCCTTACTCCCTGAACAACAATGGGTCTATGCTCATTGGTTATAAACTCAAGCACTAGCTCATGCATTGAGCTCTTCTTTGATTCGGTCGATCTCTTGAGCTATTCTGTGCTTTGTATCTGCGGGAAATATCAAGATTTGTTCGATCATGTTCACATTTTCACGCCTCTAAGAATGGTTTTACCACAATGCTCACGGTTCTTCCTTATCATATAACACTTGTAGTAAGAATGTTTAGCTTTGCCATAATAAGCACAATTTGTACCTTCCAAACGATGAGAAAATGCCATTATTAATAAAGACCTAATGCTGCCATGATGATGACACAGTCTCATGCCCATAACATGTCTGATAGACACCCTAAGACTGATTTTTTGGCCAAAGAGCCCCTTGGTATTTTGGCAGTGCACCCGGAAATCTCAGCTCCAATCGACAATTATGCTACTATTGGAACCTATGGCATAGGTAGCCGTGAGCTATACAATATACTCATTTTTTGAAACTAAAAAGATCCTTCATGTTACAATTTGCAACACATAAAAGGAGTCCTTCAAAAAATACATTGAACAACTGGGGCAGCCAAGAGGACCTTGGAAAAAATGTACAGTAACAACTATATGAATTCTTCCTTAGTCGTGGATCAAAGCTAATAAGCCGATAAAACCGGCTCAAACTCTGATATATCGTCCATTGTTAAAAACGAGCTTCTCTGAACCTGGTAAAAGAATATTTTATTATGCGATTGAACGCACATAATGGAAAGGTATAAATATTGCCTCTTTGCTCTCGGATTTTCTCGAAGAGACCATTTACTGAGTAACAAGGATGTAGCAGAGCAAAAAGCGGTGACCGGGTATCTTGAGTTGACCTTCGCATTCAATTCGTTTTAGGAAAACAATGCCGAGCAATATGAATCGTTTCGCTCTCTGCACGTAATAAACCTTCATCTCTGGTTCATGGAAATTCTATGAAGCCTCGAGCAGCGTGACTCCAATCCATCGTGCATGGCGGTGAATATTTGTTTTACTGCAACTATGTGTGCGTGGGAGCTTCTCGCGACCACCGAATGCTTATGCGTGGATGCGGAATGTGTAAAACCTCCTTCAAACAACCTTACATTTACAAAACGGCCGACCAGAACAACCACGTTTAATCGATTAAACACTTCAACCCGCCATTCCACGTTTTCCAACTTACCTTGCGTGTGACTCGCCCAAAGACTCTGGACCACGTTTAAGCGGCTCGTGCGGAAGTTTGATGTTGGATTGCGCATCGTCAAATCTCCACTTGGCGAGGTTTGATCATGCTCCAAATCTCCCCACGCGAGTTTCTTCTTTGGTTTGCCATCCACAAAAACCCGCTTGGCGGTGCTGCTCCTTATTTCCCACGTCCGGAATCGGCCAAATTACTTCACGGGCCCCGGCCTTAGCTTTGCCACGCAACCTTGGCAAGATAGTAAAATATTTCCCATTTGCGGGATTACCTACTCAGTCTGCCATGATCGTGCTCCCGATTTTTCCTCCTGCCGAGTTTTGATTCATCAGATTTGAGGATAACATTAACTCTCACTGCAAACATTTAAGCCGTAGCTTGTAAGGTGTGATAATTTCAACAGAATCATTTATGCCTCGCCAACTTAGTGACTTGTTGAAGATGCTCATATAATTGCAAAGCAAATTGTGCCTCATGAATATTCTGATATGAAACAGTTATACCTCTATGAGATCCGCTTCCATGAACTACATCGTAAAACGAGTAAGATCTCGATAGAGAATTTTTGTAATAAATTTCCTCAGGTTTCCTGGTAACACTCTCACTGTCACTTAATCGATTTTCATAAAAATATCTTGAAGGAAAATCCCGAATTTGAGGATGCATTCGATGCTGATCAGATAAATACATAGTTGGATGACCCGCTTGTTGGAAGCGCTCAAAAAGGCTTCTGCTATACTGCAACATGTCAACTGCCTGTGCACCAAATGCTTGGCCGAGGAAGGTCTGAACACCATTATAATTCACAGCTCTTTTTAAGATGTCGGTTTGACTCAATTTTACATTGGTATTCGATGGTGCTTATACTTTCTTCCTGGGTTGATAGAAGTCCTTCCATTATGTAATTACAAACCCGAGATTCAATGATGTTGAACCTCCCATATCTGCATAATTTCATATCATCTCGGTCAAACAAGATAATTCTCCCAGTGGTTGGTCGAGACCTTTGTCTCAATGGATTAAACCTGGCATCATGTTGACTTTGACTCTCCCTGACTTGGCCTTCAGAGCTTTTTGCATCGATCTCCACCGAGATCCTTGTACAGTTCCTTTCATTCGTCAATTTTCAACGAGCTATATTTTGCATTAACAAGACCATCGTCGAGCTCTTACAACTGAGAGTCTCCACTGAGATGATTTCTGAGATGACTATCAATTTGACACCGGGTTCTTTATCAACTCGACCCTGAACTCTTCACTGAGTCGAGATCAACTGGGTGCCTTTCGATGCTAGGTGATCTCTTCATATGCAATTTAGGAATTATTTTTTAATTATTGCATCTCGATAATAACCGAAGGTGGGTTCCTGGGACTATTATTTTATTTTGAACGTGATAGGACCCCGTTGTCCAATCTTGCCAGGTGTGCAAAATTGGATAACATTTTTGGCGACCTCTCGGGGATGATTGCCTGCTAAGCATGATTCCAGTAGCCTTAAGTCATCCATTGGGCATGGAGTCTATGTTGGAATCTTGAAAGTAGTATGATTTTCTTTGACACATCCCGAAATCTCCTTGAACATTGCTGATATCCTGGGCCTCCCTGGAATGCTAAGCATGAAGTATACTGAATCTGTTGAATGCTTGACATCCATGGAACACTGCAAAAAATTTTGAATGAAGCGAGATTTTGAAGCTATTATGGAGACCTTGAACCTTCTTCTCCTTGACACCTTCCAATGATGAAACAAAGTGCAGAACAACACAAAACACAACAACAAGGAAAGCAAAACAACAACACACAACAATGTGCATAAGCACTTGGAGGAAAACACCTAATTTAACTGTACAGGGGGTGGAACGCTTCTCAAAAACAAGCTTTGAGATGTATCCCATTCACATGAATGGCGCTTCTTCTCCATTGAGCCTAGATAGATGAAATGAATTTGCCTCTTTGACTTGTGATGATGTATGGTCCACTCCAGAGAGCGTCAAACTTGGCATGCTTGCCTGGTTTGGCCCTGTCTTCATCCCATTTGAGAACTAAATCTCCCTCTTGAAAATGTCTGTCGGATGCCTTCTTGTCAAAATATTTCTTAACTTGAGCCTGATGCTGCTCCAAAGTTTTCATAGCCTTGTCTCGTACTTCCTCTAACTCCATGAGTTCATGAACCTTCTTGTCGGAGGATCACTCTCTATAACTTCAAGTTGATGAGCTAACTCCAAAGAAGGTAACTCAGTAGAGTGGGAGTTTTGCCTCTCTTCCATATCTGAAGAACAAAAGGAGAATTTCCGATGGCCCTTTTAGGTGTGATTCGATCTGCCCATAAGGCGGTCTTAAGCTGTGTATGCCAAGTCCTCTTGTTAGTCTCCATTGTGCGCTTAATAATCCTTATGAGGTTTTTGTTGCTAGACTCAGCCAATCCGTTTCCTTGCGGATAGTAATTGGATGAAGTTTTGAGGTATACCCCATTTTTAACAGCCCATTCACTCAGTTTCATACCAAGAAAAGCTAGCGCGTTGTCTGAAATGATTGTAAATGGAACACCAAACCTCGTCATTATACCCTCCAAAAAATCTAGAACTGCCTTTTCATTGCTCTCTTTTAATGCTACCGCCTCTGTCCATCGAGTAAAATAGTCTGTTGCGGTAAGGACCCACTTATGTCCGTCACTAGATGGAGGATTAATCATTCCGATGAAGTCCAACCCCCATTGAACAAAGGGTTGATCCACTTGAATTGGATGCAGCGGAAGAGCTGCCAGCTTCTGCTTACCTGTGAAAAAGGCACATTCCTTGCATTTCCTTACCCAGAGATGGGCATCCTTGAATAAATCCGGCCAATAGTAGCCAGCTCGCATGATCTTGGTAGCTGTTGTTCGTGCGGAATAATGTCCTCCAGATAGGCCATTATGAAATTCTTCTAGTATCTTACTTACCTGTTCTGGTCCTATGCACCGAAGGAGAACACCGTTCAAATCTTTTCGAAAGAGAATGCTATCTACCAAAACATATGGGATAGATTGAAGACGGAAAGTTCGTCTTTGGTTTTTATCCATGTTTGCCGGGTATGCTCCTGAGAAGATGAAATTCTTCATTTTGGATAACCAGTCAGCTTGATCAACATCCTCATCAGTATTTAGGAGTGTCACGTCCTCATTACCTTTTGATTTCATGTCTGCAGCAAGTTGCTCACATAAACCCTTACCTCTGACAAGTTTAGTGACTTTGATATGCACGTCATACTCCATTACCTTCGTGATCCATCCAGCACGCTTTTCGTTCATTTCTTTGTTCAACAAGAACTCCTTGACACCTGGATGAGACACCATCAGATGAATCTTGTTGTTGGACAACATGTGCTTGAATTTCTTCAAAGCTCGAATAACCGCAAAGACTTGCTTTTCAATGAATGAGTATTTAAACTCGTAGTCTTTGAGGGATTGACTGAAGAAAGCGATTGGTTGCTCCATCAGGTTGTTGTTTTGTTGGGTGAGGATCCCTGAAATGCTCTCTTGACCTGCAAAAGCATAAAGGATAAAATCTTTGTCAAACCTGGGGTTCACAAGCATGGGAGCTTGGGAAATGGCTGTTTTGATGGCTTCGAAGCTTTCTCGTCCTTCCTTTGTCCATGAGAATGGCATGTTTTTCTTTAGCATGGCTGTCAGTGGTTTAGCCAATGTCGCAAATTGAGGGATGAATCTCCGCACAAAATTTATGGTTCCCAAAAAGCTCTGGAGGCCCTTCTTGTGACTTGGGAGAGATAAGGACATAATCGAATGAATCCTGGCTAGATCGATTGATAATCCTTCTGCTGAAACAACATGCCCCAACAATTTTCCCTCGTGCACTGCGAAAATACATTTCTTGGGGTTAAGTGAAACCCCAAATTCCCTACACCTTTGGAAAACTTTCCTTAGATGTGTGATGTGATCTTCTGCATGCTTAGAGTACACAGTTATATCATCAAGGTAAACCAAAATAATATCGTTGATCAGTCCCTTAAATGCCATGTCCATGGCTCTTTGGAAAGTAGCCCCGGCGTTGGACAATCCGAATGGCATTTTATTGTAGGCATATGTGCCCCACTTGGTAGTGAAAGCCGTTTTGAATTGGTCAGATTCTTGGACTAGGATTTGATTGTAACCTGAATATCCATCGAGCAAAGAAAATCTTTGAGCTCCTGCCACCATTTGAAGGATCTGCTCCATCGATGGAAGAGGATAATGGTCTTTTAATGACGCACGATTCAAATCCCTGAAATCTACGCATAACCGGATCTCTCCGTTCTTCTTCCTCACGGGCACCAAATTGGCTACCCATGAGGAATGCTTGATGGGAAAAATTATACAAGCCTCGATGAGCTTGGTTAGCTCCTTTCTCATTAGTGGCTCAATTTTGGGATTAATTGGTCTCTGTTTCTGACGAACTGGCTTAGCATTAGGATCCAGTTCGATGGTATGTTGCGCAAGACCTGGATCAAAACCACGCAGATCTTTATAGCTCCATGCAAAGATGTCATGATACTCTTGACAAAGTTTGATGAAAGCTTCTTTCTCCTCAGAAGTACACACTTTTCCGATCTTAAGAAATTTTTCATTTGATACTTCGACTTCCTCAAAATATTCTTCTTTGACCACCATGTTAGGGCTTTGTCTTTTGGCTTGGTCATCTGAATTGAAAATGGATTCCAAAGTGACTAAACCTTTTGGTAACTTGTTGCTTTTCAATTGAATAATTTGTTCACCATATGACTCTTGCAACTTATCTTGATTTTTTGCAGCAAACTCCGCCTCTTCTTGCAGGAAGAGGACAATTTGGTTGTCACTATCGAACACTTGCCAACTACTCACATTATCAGGGACTGCTGGTCGAACCACCATTTTAACAAATTGCTGCCCTTCTTTCATGATATCAACTGGTATGTTATATTGTGAACCAATTGTAGCAAGCCTATCTGCATCTTGATTTTGACCTCTAGGAATTGCATGGATCCCAAAAGCTTCGAAATCTTCATTAGGTCCCAGACTCGGTTCTTGTATGATCTTAAAAGATCATTTTTGGATGCACTACGTGCTGAAACTTGATGAACAACTAACTCACTATCTCCAAAAACAGTTAGGGCCTTGATTCCCTTCCTTTGGGCTAGCTGAATTCCTTGCACAAGAGCCTCGTATTCAGCAACATTGTTAGTGCAACTGAACTACAATCGGAAAGATGAGAAGTACTTATCTCCCTCTGGAGAAATTAACATAACACCAGCACCGGATCCATTCTTACTTCTTGAGCCATCGAAGAACAATTGCCATAGTCCTTTAGAATCACTTGGCGTTTTGACAAGTTGTGGTATGACTGTATCTTCTTCATGGATACAGTAGGTACCTAATCCTGTTTCTTCCAAGACCAGCAAACCAGCTTCTTCTTCTGCCAATACATCGGCGTAGGGATCGTACTGATGATCTCTACTTGCTTCATCTAGCAGAGTATCAGGGACTTCCTCAACAAGGGTGGTTGGTTCATGATCGGCACCTTCCTCTTCTGGATCACCGATGGTGTAATTTCCATTTATGGGATTAGAAGTGTAGGGTTCTACATGATTATGGCAGATTGGTTCTGCCCTTATAGTTACTTTGGTTCCATATCGAGTCCTGAGAATCATATGTGACCAATCGGCTGATAGGTAACCACCCATCTTGGCGGTGAAATCCCGTGATAGGCAGATGGCAAAGAGGGGAGGGAGATCAATGACTGATATATCTTGGGTGAATGACAAGCTTGGGCATGCGTGGATGGTAAGTTGAAGTCCTTTGATAACCCCAACAGTCTTAACAGCTGTGCCATCTAGCTGAACAACCCCTCTTGCAACTGGCGCATATTGTATGCCTAGTACATCTGCAATTTGTTTAGGCATGACAGAGCTACTGGCACCAGAATCGATCATACAATTATGTACCAGGTGGTCGCCAATGATCAGGGAAATGTAGAATGGTGGTGGTTTGTTTGCCGTAGGAATGATTTTCCCTTCCGGTTGACACAAATTTGTAGCATTTGTCACTCCATGGCTTGGTGATCCGTTGGTTTTACTAAAACTGTTCAGAGCTTCTCGCAACAGGTTTCTTTGAGAAGGAATCGAGAGTGCATCCCACATGGTAACGCTTAGATTGGTTTTCTTCATTTGTTCTACTATGCTGAAGGGAATCGCTCCAACTTTATTGAAACCTTTTTGGGCATTGGGGTCCTCCTTTGGAAAATGTTTGTTGGGTACCGTGATGCCTGGAGAACCATCTTTCCCTGCGGTGTGGCTAGTCGATGTTTCTGGTGATTTCTTTCCCTCATTTCTATCAACCGCCATTTGTAATCCATGTTGAGAAGTGGATGCTAGATCAGATTCGGGAGCTTGAGGCTCCATTGCTCTCTTCTTGGAACGAGTGTTTGCTGCCACTGATGAAGAATCGGTATTCAACCCACAAAAATCTTCTTCTTGCCAGTTTAGTAAAGTGGATTCTTCAGGTGCCTGTGGTTGATCTGCCGCTTCTTGTGTAGATGAATTATTTGTTAAATCTGAAGGGGAAGATACACTTTGAACCATAAGGGCCTGGCTAAGAACCCCATTGGGACAAAGATTTTGATTGTGAGGTTGAGAGCAAGGATAGCACCATTCGTAGTCTTGAACTAGATTATTCTGAACAGGTACTATAGCTCTAGATGAGCTAGCTGCAAGAGGGTTCTGAAAGTTCAAGGGCCTGACATTTGCAACTTGACTTGTAGTTTGATTTCGAGGCTGATTGTTTCCTTGAAAAGGAGGACGGTTAGCCTGATACTGCTGATTTTGTGGCTGATATGGACGATTGTATTGAAATTGTTGCCTTTTGAGTGCAACAAGCTCATTTCCAAAATTTTGCAGTAGTGATTTGACTTCAAATAGGTCATTTGAAGAGGCAGGGGAAGATTGAGATGGTTGCTTGGAGTCCATTGGAATAGGAGCAATGATAGGCTGATGATTCGTAAGATCTGGAGAAAAGGGCATTGGTGGTCGTGGAGCTATCTTTCCAGCCTGAATCAAAGAATTCTCTGCACTTATGGCAACTTCGTAAGCATCAGGAAGTGTAGTCCCTCCCATATCTTTGGATCATAAGCTTCTACATCGCTATTCAAGGCTCATGAAATAGTACAAGAATGCATTATGTGCAGAAGGCTTTATGAGCGCCGGAATCCTATTCCAAGTCCTGTGGAATCGGAAGTTGAAATCACTCATGTATTCTTGGGAGCTCTCTTTATGGTAGTAAGTTGTTCTAAAAGTGATAGGTGATCACTTTTGTCTTGAATTGTTTACATAGCTTTTCTCCCAACACGTCCCCAAGTGGTTATAGTGCCAACACCTAACCCGCGAAACCATTGAAGTGCTTTTCCCTTGAAAGAGGTAGCAAGAAGTCTAACTGTAACATTGTCTTCGGTGATATTATGTACTACGCAGATGCTGGCTACATCAAAGATATGCTCCACTGAGTAACGTGAGTTTCCCCATGTAGAAGGGTAAACTTTTGAGTGCCGCAGTGACAGTATCGGATCACGTTGAGCCAACATAAGAGGACTGCTTGCATTGAAAGGGGGAAAAACTTGGTTCCTCGCCATAGCGACGAAAGGTTGATTGTTCCTGGGTGGAGGAAATCTTCCGTAAGGAGGAGTTGAATGACCCTAGTAGGTAAATCTGCAAGCCCGGGGATGTGGAAATGCCTCTTCTTCTTCTCTTTGGAGGAGATAAGGAAAGTTCGGTATCTTGATAATTTCCTTTCTTTGAAGAAGCTCTTGTCTTCAGAATTCTTCGCATAAGTTATCGCAGGTGACCGAGATTTGGAATCCGAGATATGGAGTCGCCAGGGTACTTTGACTCGAAAGTAAGTGAGAAGAGAAGTACCGGTGGCTTACTTGTCCCACACCTTGAAGGTGCGTGCTAAACATTGTTGTCGCCAAATCACTTGCACCCCGAATATCCAGGATGTGAATAGGACGTTCGGTGTGATTGGGACACATGGGATCACCTCTCGAGTGTGGGACTTGGGCTCGAGGTGAACCTCAGGAGAAGGCCGGCTTCCTCTTCCTAAACTAAGTCTTTGTACTACTCTAGTGTAACAAAAATGATTATCTAGTCCTAGGCTAACATTTTCATGGGGTTTTAGGGAAAGAGATTTACGAGTAAATGAAACTATACTAGGGATGGTGATGCACCAAATGAAGGGTGTCTTGATTCAGGAAGGGTTAATTTGAAGAGGGTGTGTGCACCACGGAGTCAACTTCACCTCTGCAACTTAGAGAGGGTACAAGATACCACAGGGCTAAGAGACACGCGTTCCTTTTGTTAAACTTTATCGAGGCCGAGAAATATACAGTTTCCCAGTGAAGAAGGATGAACTCAAGAAGGGTGAGCAGACACCACAACTCAACTGCATGCAATACTTCACCACTCGATAAACCGTTAACTCCAAGAACTGCAATAGAAACTTAAACTTGCACGCGTGTACTGCCCGAGTATGAGAAAGGCACAAAGAAGCATAGAAGGATGAAAGGACCGAGATTAGTCACAAAACACACACTTTTATTGCTTGATAACATGCACAATGCATCATACATTCGGAGAAGAGGCAATATTTGCCATTACGAGTCTTGAAGAGGAGGCTTGAAAGTTCTCTCAACACACAAGAACAACTTGCGAAGAGAGAGAGGACCCTTGAAAAGTATACACTCTTGCTGAGATATCTAAGCCATCGACTTATGCAACTGTTGGAACCCTTTGAAATGAGCTTCCAACTTACATTTATAGAATAATATGTGAGAAAGAAGAGGAAATGGTCATAATTACATTCCTAAATTGAAGGCCCATGATGTATTTATTGCAGTTAGTTGAACTACCTGAGAAGGTTCCATCATGGGTCATTAATTGCCTGATGACCAAGTCTTCTCAATTAATTAAAAGAATATTTAAATAAAATATTTAAATAATAATAATAAATATTATTATTAAAATATTTAAATAAAAATATTAATTTAATTAACATAATGTTGGAACCCCCCGTTGACCCGTTTGACTTGAAGAGGAGGGGGGTCCATGTGGATAGAATCTGCACATAGCCAAATTTGATGAGCTTCGAATCCTCTAACTCGGTATTGCACTCGATTTTTGACCCCGCACCAACTCTTTCCTCGTCTTGGCAATCGGGCCCTTTTGCATTGAGTCCTCCGAATGGTGGACTATCAAACTTGATTCTTATCATTTCGCTCTGTTAACTCGAAACCATTTATGCATTCCTCGTTCAAACTTCATGCAAAACATCACCACAAGCTCCCAACCCGATTCGACTGGCTTTGTTTTGCATATCAACCCGAGCACCTGGTCTCAACTCGGACTCTCACATGTCTATGTACCGAGCTCATATTTACCATCCTGCACATCTGATTTCCTTACTCCTCGAACAACAATGGGTCTATGCTCATTGGTTATAAACTCAAGCACTAGCTCATGCATTGAGCTCTTCTTTGATCTCTCGATCTCTTGAGCTATTCTCATGCTTTGTATCTCAAGGGAAATATCAAGATTTGTTCGATCATGTTCACATTTTCACGCCTCTAAGAATGGTTTTACCACAATGCTCACGGTTCTTCCTTATCATATAACACTTGTAGTAAGAATGTTTAGCTTTGCCATAATAAGCACAATTTGTACCTTCCAAACGATGAGAAAATGCCATTATTAATAAAGACCTAATGCTGCCATGATGATGACACAGTCTCATGCCCATAACATGTCTGATAGACACCCTAAGACTGATTTTTTGGCCAAAGAGCCCCTTGGTATTTTGGCAGTGCACCCGGAAATCTCAGCTCCAATCGACAATTATGCTACTATTGGAACCTATGGCATAGGTAGCCGTGAGCTATACAATATACTCATTTTTTCAGAAACTAAAAAGATCCTTCATGTTACAATTTGCAACACATAAAAGGAGTCCTTCAAAAAATACATTGAACAGCTGGGGCAGCCAAGAGGACCTTGGAAAAAATGTACAGTAACAACTATATGAATTCTTCCTTAGTCGTGGATCAAAGCTAATAAGCCGATAAAACCGGCTCGAAACTACAGTATAATCGTCCATTGTTAAAAACGAGCTTCTCTGAACCTGGTAAAAGAATATTTTATTGTCTGATTGAACGCACATAATGGAAAGGTATAAATATTGCCTCTGCTCTCGGATTTTCTCGAAGAGACCATTTACGAGTAACAAGGATGTAGCAGGCAAAACGGCTGACCGGGTATCTTCAGAGTTGACCTTCGCATTCAATTCGTTTCTAGGGGAAAACAATGCCGAGCAATATGAATCGTTTCGCTCTGCACGTAATAAACCTTCATCTCCTGGTTCATGGAAATTCTATGAAGCCTCGAACAGCGTGACTCCAATCCATCGTGCATGGCAGTGAATATTTGTTTTCTGCAACTGTGCGTGGGAGCTTCTCGCGACCACCGAATGCTATGCGTGGATGCGGAATGTGTAAAACCTCCTTCAAACAACCTTCTGTTTACAAAACGGCCGACCAGACAACCACGTTTAATCCGATTAAACACTTCAACTGCTTCATTCCACGTTTTCCAACTTACCTTGCGTGTGACTCGCCCAAAGACTCGGACCACGTTTAAACGGCTCGTGCGGAAGTTTGATGTTGGATTGCCATCGTCAAATCTCCACTTGGCAGTGCTGCTCCAAATCTCCCCCGCGCGGAGTTTCTTCTTTGGTTTGCCATCCACAAAAAACCCGCTTGGCAGTGCTGCTCCTTATTTCCCACGTCCGGAATCGGCCAAATTACTTCACGGGCCCCGGCCTTAGCTTTGCCACGCAACCTTGGCAAGATAGTAAAATATTTCCCATTTGCGGGATTACCTACTCAGTCTGCCATGATCGTGCTCCCGATTTTTCCTCCTGCCGAGTTTTGATTCATCAGATTTGAGGATAACATTAACTCTCACTGCAAACATTTAAGCTGTAGCTTGTAAGGTGTGATAATTTCAACAGAATCATTTATGCCTGCCAACTTAGTGACTTGTTGAAGATGCTCATATAATTGCAAAGCAAATTGTGCCTCATGAATATTCTGATATGAAACAGTTATACCTCTATGAGATCCGCTTCCATGAACTACATCGTAAAACGAGTAAGATCTCGATAGAGAATTTTTGTAATAAATTTCCTCAGGTTTCCTGGTAACACTCTCACTGTCACTTAATCGATTTTCATAAAAATATCTTGAAGGAAAATCCCGAATTTGAGGATGCATTCGATGCTGATCAGATAAATACATAGTTGGATGACCCGCTTGTTGGAAGCGCTCAAAAGGCCTGTTTATCTGCAACATGTCATTGCACATGCACCAAATGCTTGGCCGAGGAAGGTCTGAACACCATTATAATTCACAGCTCTTTTTAAGATGTCGGTTTGACTCAATTTTACATTGGTATTCGATGGTGCTTATACTTTCTTCCTGGGTTGATAGAAGTCCTTCCATTATGTAATTACAAACCCGAGATTCAATGATGTTGAACCTCCCATATCTGCATAATTTCATATCATCTCGGTCAAACAAGATAATTCTCCCAAGTGGTTGGTCGAGCACTGTCTCAATGGATTAAACCTGGCATCATGTTGACTTTGACTCTCCCTGACTTGGCCTTCAGAGCTTTTTGCATCGATCTCCACCGAGATCCTTGTACAGTTCCTTTCATTCGTCAATTTTCAACGAGCTATATTTTGCATTAACAAGACCATCGTCGAGCTCTTACAATGAGAGTCTCCACCGAGATGATTTACGAGATGACTATCAATTTGACACGGGTTCTTTATCAACTCGACCTGAACTCTTCTTGAGTCGAGATCAACTGGGTGCCTTTCGATGCTAGGTGATCTCTTCATATGCAATTTAGGAATTATTTTTAATTATTGCATCTCGATAATAACCGAAGGTGGGTTCTTGGGACTATTATTTTATTTTGAACGTGATAGGACCCCGTTGTCCAATCTTGCAGTGTGCAAAATTGGATAACAGGCACTTGGGTATATTAGCGATATTTGATGGGGAAATGGGTTAATGCATTTTTGGTTTACCGGTGGATGGGGTTTTCTTAACCGGGGTCGTGGGGTGAGGTCCGGTGAAGGTGATAAGGGTGTGGTTGGTGAGTTTAGGGTATGAGGTCTAGGAGATTGGTTCTTTTGTTTAGGGGCCGAGTTAAGTTTAGTGTTAGTTTTGGAAGACATACCTAAATTTAATTTGATGGGTGGACGAGTAAGGCTAGCCGTTGGGATGACCCCTAAAGTAGTAACAGGTTTAGGCAAGGAAGATGATGTAAGTGTGGGTTTGGATGTAGATGCATGGTGGGTTATGGGTAGAGTGTCAGTTGAGCCATAGTGGTTGAGGGAGAATTTTGATATTGTGGTTGTGTTTGGTTGGCATCAAACACTTTTGGATAGATAGTGGAGGTGTCAGTGAGTGACATCTACATTTGTGTTGAGACAGGAAGTAGAAGACGCCCCCAAAGTAAGGCTCTATCAACATAATCTAAGTGATTGGCTAAGCGTGAGAACAACACTTGATGTGGTGAGGTCGATGTGGATCCAATGGTGATTCTTGTAAAATGTGTTTTAGAAATAAGGAAATCACTAGCTTCACCTCTATGTGGTAAGAGAGCCAAAAGTAAGTCAATAGGATCTTGGGTGGTTGATGGAGAATGGTCACCTAGAGGTAACAAATTTCTACTTGGATCTTTGATAGGTGGAGGAGATGATGGGTGCTCCTCTGTGGGTGGAGGAGATGAAAAAGCATCTCCCATGGGTCGAGAGGTATTGTTGGTGACAACTCTCTAGGTGGAGAAGCCAAAGGTGAAGTGGTCTCGATGTTAACAAGGCTCCTTCACAGTGAGGGAGGAGATGAAGGGTGTTCCTCTATGGGTGGAGGAATAGGTGAAGTGGGTTCATGTGTAGGTGGAGGACTTTGGGATAGGATTTCCTCTATGGAAGGAATATGAGGTAATTGGGAAGCAACTGGTGCATCACTGAAAATAACATGGACCTCGTGGGTATTGCTATCATTAGTTGAGGTCTCCCCAGTTTGGTCAGAAGAAGGGGCATGATTAGGAAATGGTTTCTTGAAAATGTGTAGGTTTTGGTTGGTAGGTGCATTCGGATTATCCAAGACTAACTCACCATTCTCAAGCATTTCTCTGGACAATGTTCTTGAAAGTGATGCAATTTCCATCATTATGACCTTTTACCCGATGATAGTTACAGAAGTCGTGCTCTTTATACCATGCAGGTGTGGGGCGAATAGCAGATCAAAACTAGTGTGTGGTTTTATAGGAGGAAGGGTGATGGCCCCAACTTTAATGAGATTTTCTAAAATAGAAGAATAAGGCTCCCCAATTGGGGTGTATTTCCATTGTTCTCGTCTGAATTGAAAAGTTTAGATAGGGGAAATATTAGATGAGGGCTTAGCTTGATTTGATGGATGAGATGGGCCAGCCTTGAGTACCACTGCGTTAGTGGTTCCCTTGGCTTTTGAATAATTATTCTATGGTTTCAAAGAAGAAGAGGTATCATTTGACTTAAATGTCACATTCTTATTTCATAGTTGGATTTTCTTTTCTTTGATGGCCCGAATCTCTAGTTTTCATGCCATGGTGAATGCCTCATTGAAGGTTCAGAAAGTTTGCACCTACAGGGTCGGAGAAATATGTCTAGCACAAGCCCGTAAAGATCTCTATGAGTTCGGTTTGTGGTAATTAGAATGTGAGTTTATTGATCAAGCTATGCCAACGAGTGACAAAATCTGTGATAGACTCATCATCATATTGACGCGTAGAGTAGAGGTCAATCATGGTAACCTTCTTAACAATGTTGATGGAGAAGTGATCCAAGAAGGCTTGGGCTACCTGATTAAATGAGTAGATAGAATGTCTAGGTAATCCACTATACCAATCTAATGTGGGCTAGTCAGAGACATGGGAAAGGTCCTCAAAAGCAAAGCATCATCATGGGTGATTAGATAACACCCATGTTTGAAAGACCACAAATGTTGTTGTGGGTCCTCTTTGTTATTGAAGCGGTTAAATTTAGGCATCTCCCAATGTACGAGATATGGATGAATAGGAATGGATGGGTGTATGGGCTCATTACAAATTTCATCATAGGTGAGAGAGTTACATGAGCTAGAAACCAATGCCTCCAGTGTCTACATCTTTTCCATCATTAACTTGATGAGGTCATTGGTAGGTGGTGATGGATGGGTACCTCCTGTAGCATAAGAGGGTTGTGTTGGACATATGATGGAGGTGGCATTCCATTATATGGTGATGCCAAATAGGTAGGTTGAGAATGAGGGAGTGAGATAGGGGCACGTACCTAGAATGAATGATAGATGAAATGGGAGGTTGCTGATAGTATGTATATATGAAGGTGGAAGGGTTGAGGTGACTCTAGTAGTGATGGGGGCTAAGGACTGTGGAATAGAAAGGAAAATGTTTTGAAATGGGGTAGGGGTCATCAACACCAGGGGTGGTTGTGTTGCTATGGGTATATGTGAGACAATAGGCATGGATGAGGTTATGTTTTGGGTGGTTGACGAAGGTATAGTGGATGTTGCGGGTGCAATAGATGTGGCGAGATGTAGTGTATAGGGTATAGGCCTAGTGTGAAATGACTAGGGGCAAGGTAGGTAGTGTGCAAGTAGTGCAAAGAGCTAGAAGGGACTGATGTAGAAGTAGGAACGAGTGTCGGGGGATAGATATGGGTATGACATATATCAACTAACCTAAGGCATCTCGAGTGGATGAGTGGGAAAGATAGAACTGTAAGGTAATAGGGTTTTGATCAAGGAGTCGTGAACTCCTCATCACCTGTGGCAATAGTGATAGGTTGGGTAGGATCCATGGGTGATAGAATGGAAGGTGGTGAAGGACTAGGTGGGAGTGGTTGACAACTAGCATGGAATATGAGGGCATTTTCTTGGCTATGAGTCAACACCATGTGAACAAGTGCTGATTTGGTAGGACTACTTTCTATAAATGACACAAAAATACAAAAAAATAGGAAAAAAGGTAGTGGTAGGTGGATTGGGTAAAATGTCAGCTAGAAAACTACAAGCTAACCGATGCGGTTAGGGTAAACCAATGTCGGTCAGAGGTAACCATGGTCGGTCACTGTGAAAAAGAATAGTTTTCCAAACAAGGCAAAAGACTAATAATCTACCAAGTAGATAAGTTATAGGATGGATTTTATCAAAACAGAGAAGATATTGAGAGTTACAAAGACTCTGAACAACAAAGAAGATGAAACAGGTGTCCTTTTGGGTAGGTTAACCAAAAGAACATAAAAACCGATGTCACGGTTGGATAAAACTAGTAATGCCGTCGAGAGGGTAACTAATGATCACTTGGACCGACACCGATTACTATGAAATTGAAACAAAGATGAAGAAAAATGTGGTTGTGATTTAAAATCAAGTGTGGAATCAAACCCAAAACTCTGAGAATGATAAAAATGGGGTCCAAGCACACTCGATGAAAAAAGTTGGAATACACCAACTATGATGAGGAGCATGCAAGGAGAAATAAAAAGATGAAGAACATGTCCTCTCACCTCAAAACACAAGCCAAGCAGAAACACTAAGAAAAATATGATCCTAAAAGTGCTCTTTCTATTATGTTTGTTCAACTTATGCTATTAGAGGATATTGACTCATGAATTTAGAATAGATTTTTGGTTGAGGAAGGCTTCCTACGAAGAAGGATATCTAAAAGGAGAGGTTTCAGGTATGTTATGGTGGGGGTGGGCCATCCTGAGATAATGACTCACAAAGTAACGAGTGGGGTTCTACTATACCATGATCATGTGATCACCTAGATGATGTTCCTGAGTAAGATGTTGTTTAAGAAAGATGTGTTAATTTTAATTTTGTGATGTTTGGTAAGACTCGAGAGAGAGAGAGAGAGAGAAAGAAAGTGCTTTTATGATTTCTTTTGTCAACCATCAGTTGGGCATGACTTCTAGCATATAGGTTTTCCTCATTTAATGTGCAGCTAATGCAGCATAAAGTAGAATGAAATGTCATTAATTTTAAGCCCAAATCGAAATATTAAA
This sequence comes from Taxus wallichiana var. yunnanensis, assembly GCA_018340775.1. Classification (NCBI taxonomy): domain Eukaryota; kingdom Viridiplantae; phylum Streptophyta; class Pinopsida; order Cupressales; family Taxaceae; genus Taxus; species Taxus wallichiana. Next base: position 587,186,017 of record CM031243.1, read on the forward strand.
TTTGATGACACAAATGTTTCACCTTGATTCTTAGAGTGTTTCTTGGAATGTGATGAAATAGATAAGGGTAAAAGGGCTAGGAGGAATACCTATTGAAGTGGTTGAAGGTTGTTGCACGTGTATGACTTCTTGATCCACAACTGATCGTGAGAGCTTCCTTTTGGCTAGGAGGAACTACCTAAAATAAACAACAAGACCACCAAATAGAAGTTAAATAGTATATGTAGTGGACTGCCTAGCGTATGCTAGATCCGGAAGTGTGATACTCCCTAGAAGGTTGTCAATCCACTGTTGTAAACAAATTAATGCGAGAAATAAGGTAAATATTGTCCTACTATAGTCAATATGATTTAGGCATCTCATATAAACACAATAAGAAAAATCTAATCTAACAGGCTAGGTTAGGATCAGATCCGGAGGTCGGGTAAATGGTTTTGGGTTTCTGCAGGTCTAAGAGATCTGATGAAGGTCACAGGTGATTATAGGTAACTTGGGAGTAAGTAGGTAGGTTGTTGGTTTGTACTATGTTGATAGACATAGAGACCGATGCGGTCTAGTCCTGACCGATGCTAGTTAGTTGTGACCAATGTCGGTCATTTGAAGAAATGATAGGGGTCAAGAACAGGGTCTGGGTCTATTTTCCAGGTTGATGGGGAGCTGAGTGAGGTGTCTAGGAGGTGTGGTAGGGATGCATAGTCAATGGGTAGGTCTAGTGGGGTTTTGGTGAAGTTGGGAGGAGTTATGGGTTAAGTTGGTGAATGGTAGTAAAGGGAGTATATCGGGTAGGTAACCGACACCGGTATAGGCTCGACCAATGATGGTTTTAGGGAGACCAACACCGGTGATTGTGGGAAAATGGGAGATGTTGTAGAATGGATTTTGGATCTTCTTTGTGATTACACAAAGGGTTGGGTAGGTCGGAATGGAGTGTTGGATTGCTAGGATGGGTTTTGAGGGGTTTTGGAAGAAGTATAGGGGATAGTTATCAGAGAGGACCTGTGAGTGGCTAGGAAAAATAATAACACACAAAAATCTAAATACTAAAAGTATTCAAACAAAACTAGACTGAATAGAGTAAGTATACTTACTTGGAATTTTCTACCAGTCGAATGTGGGTGAAGAGTGGAGATGGTGGTGAGAGATTTCTTCTATGAAGGGCCACTGGTTGATAGGAGACTCTTGCTTGAGCTTCCTAGGATTTCCTCCTTGCTTGGTTGAATCAAATCTTGACTTGGATGGTTGTGGATGTCTGGTGTGAATGGATGCTCACTCTGATTGCATGTAGATGTGATTATTCTCTCTTTCTCTCTCAAAATGTGCCAACCTCAAAATAAGGTTACCAAAGGGAATAAAAGGTAACTGATGATGGTTCCGGGTTGATCGACATTGGTTTAGGGGTGACCGTTCGGTTAGGGGGATTTCCTAGGTTTACTAAAATGGGTAGATCTGCTTGATTTCTTGGATCTAGTTAGTTTCTTTTCATGGATTAGAATGGAAGCTTCTTTTCTAATGGGGGAATGTGGTTAGAGGGAATGTAGGCTTTGATTTTTAGGGTTTAGTTAGGTCTTAGTTAGTTATGGAAACATACTAAGAATAGATTTAGGGTGAGGTGGCTAGGTGAGGTGTATAGGTGAGGTGGTGGTGTGGGAATTATCTTAATTAGGATAATTAAATAATAAATATTGTGAGGACATGGATTAATTTAATTAAATTAATTAATATAGTGTGGGGTGTAAGGGGCCATGGTTAGGTGAGTGTTTGAGTTGGTTATTTGATGAGGGACCGGGGAGTGTGACCCAATTTTGGTGTCTACATTTTGCCCCTTTTTGTTGTAGCTTGTATTGGTAAGTGATGTTGAAAAAAATAGATGTGGTTGCCCCATGTGTGGGTGAAGGTGATCCCCCTCAAACCAGGAACTGATGAGGTAGAAGAAAATCGGTGAGTGGTTTGATAAAAGGTGAATGTGATGAAGAGGAAGGTGGAAATGGGGGTAAAGGGGTAAAGGTCCAATCGGTTAATCTAGGTAATGGGTTAGGGTCAAAGGTAGTAATAGTCAAACACACACACACATATAAACTGCAGCATGGTACCAGGTTGAAGAGCATGCAAAATCTACATTGTCTAAGGTCGATAGGTTTATCCAAACAAGGTTGAGGTGATTCGGTATCCAAGGTATAGGATATGGTCAGGAAACACGATGCAGGTCAGGTGCAGGAATGTTTAGGTATGTTCCAGTACACCAAAGGTTGGGTCAGGATAAACGGTCATGAAAAGAGGCAAGGTAAGGTCATTAGGTCAAACAACACATGGGTAATAGTGTGTGCAAAGGTATAATGAGCACATGAGGTCACATGGTCACTAGAAATGTTCCAGTCCAAGTAGCTAGGTCACGACATGGGTAGGGCCGAGGTATGGGTAAAATAATGAGTCCCCAAATGATGAAGAGGTTAGGTGGTAAATGATGAGGTCAGGAGGGTAAAGTGAAGTGTCCAAGTCAGGTGTGGGTGAGGTAGAAAGGATTCAAGCCAGAAAATTAGGGGTAATGGGTAGTAATAAGACTAGAGTAGGATAACCGACAATGGTCATAATTAATGATGTCGGTCACCATGAACCGACCATGGTAGCTAGGGCAAAGACCGATGTCGGTCGAGGTGAAACCATCATCATCGGTCAAGTCGGGAAGGTTATAAAAAGAAAAAGTTCCACATTTTTGAAAATCATTTGTCATTTTCCACATAGGAGAAAATGACAAGAGAGAGAGAGAGAGTGGAAAGTGACCAAGTGACATGGAGAGCTGAGTTTGGCGAGCCATAGAGTGAGTGATCATTGGTCGATAGGTGGGTCTATGAGTGCGGTGTGATTGATTTGATTGGGTGGAGAGCTAGAGGAAATCGGTGATGGCAGAGGTAGGAGAGGGATCGGGTGGACCTGTGTAGTGGCCCGAGGTGCCACCACGTAGATGGCAACATGATGAGGTAAGAGTCCATTCCTATTGTTGTTTGTTTTGAGTAGGTGGAGGATAGAAATCGGGTAGGAGGAAAGTGGGTTTTGGGGGAAAATATTAAAATTTGAATGCGGGAATTTAATGAGAAAAGGGGAACAAGGGAGGGTAGATTTAGGTAAATGAGGGGTGGGAATAGGTATTGGGTAGGCATTGGTGGGGAAATGGGTAGAAAGGAGAAGTGTAGGTAGAAATAGGGTAGGGCGTCATGGGTTTGTCACCGCGATGCTGAAGACCGATGTCGGTCCTTCTTAGCCGAAGTCGGTGGGTGAGGACCGTATCGATCGGTCATAGATGTATGGTGATGATGCCGGTTATTGTTGGACCATGGTCGATCGATGATGATGATGCCGATGTCGGTCGATAGAGCTAGAGAGGCCCCATAAGGAGCTAAAATAGATGGGTTATAGATAGATAGGTAGGGGTAGGGAGAGTTAGGTAGGGGGGAAGAGTTATGGGTATGGGTAGGTGGGTGAATAAGGAAGATCGGTGAGAGGGGGAAAATGAAAATAGGTGAGGGTTCGAGGGTGGGTAGATAGGTAAAATGAAAATAGGTGAGGGTCCAAGGCATGGGTAGATAGGTAGTGTTGATTTAGGGCATAGATATAGGTGAAAGGTTGATTTAGTTAGGGTAAGTGGTATAGTGGGGGTGGCAAGGTTGCATGCAGGTATGGTCAAGTTTAATAATATGATTGGTTGTATGTAGCTAGGGACCAGCTATGATGAGGGATAGGGTACCTCCCTTGCTCATGGAGATACGGGGGGAGACATGACATGCGAGGAGTGGAGCCATGTTGCAGAGGTGGGCCTGATTGGGGTCAGACACTACCACACGTAGTCTGGGAGGTGAGTTTGATGGTTTCCCTCATCGATAGATGGGATTCGAATGACCAATACATTCCATTTTCCGATGGGTGAGATCACGATCACCCTAGAGGATGTTTATAGGATCCTGTGACTACCTATAGTAGGTACACAGGTTTACTCGATCTCCTCAGAGGCATCCGAGGAGTTACTGTTACCAGTGTTTGGAGAGGGGATGGCATTGTTAGGATTCCACAGTGCCAGTATGAGCTACGGGGTGATGTACCAGAGCCTACCCCGAGGAGATGAGGCTTAGTAGTGCTTTTGATGGAGGTAGTCTGTTGTTTTGCACTACCAGATGTAGAGGGTGGGAGATTCCCATGGTCACTGATGGGGTTCTACATGACATGGTGGAGAGCAGGACTCGGTTTGCATGGGTGCCTGCATTCTTGGTACAACTATACAAGGAGTTGTGGGCTTATGGGTGACTACGGTGATTCAGCTTGTGCTACACATTCCTATTACATTGTTGGGCCTATGAGCACATTATGTGTGTGTGTGCCCTAGTTGGTATGCCCAGGTTGATGCATTTGAGCTAGGTTTTGTTTGAGTGGGCTATAGGCGATGGGTGTCGATTATTGGAGAGCACTTGAGCGGTGAGAGCTACACATGATGTAGCCTATTACAGGTGATTACTGGAGGGGTTGTCCAGTGTGGACATCATTTGGAGGCCATATGTGGGATTCCCTTCATACAGGTGAAGATGGCGTGGAGCTTGGATGGGTTATAGATCTATAGGTGGATAGAGGGGTGGCGGGTAGGGGAGCATGAGATGATACCCGTAGACCGGGTCAGATGATAGTTTGGGTTGCCATAGATATACCCCACCCTTCCCACAGTATAGGAGAGATGATGTGGAGAGGCCTATGTCTCCCACCATGACCTATAGTACCGACCGGGTAGGAGGAGGAGCCGGTCGATCGATAGATAGATGATGTCGGGGTGATAGACAGTATAGATAGTGGTGGGCTGCACACTACAGCAAGTAGTATACCAGAGGCTAGGGCAGCCAGATTTAGCCACCATCATGGTTCAGAGAGATGCCCTACGGGGTAGGTGGCTACCCTAGTGACCTAGTTGGGCATAGTACAGGGACATCGACAAGGGCCGAGGCACAGTTGCGACTCTGTAGGCAGGTGGCCACTTTTCAGCACAGGGAGTATAGGGACTAGTACCCACACCAGGGGGAGAGGAGAGGGTGGAGATGGAGATGGGGTGTAGGTAGCCACCCTAGGTGTAGGTGACAGGTTTACAGGGCCATTGGCCATGCGCGAGGGATAGGTTATAGGTTTACGGGCCATTTGGTTGCTGCACACAGCACATGCACATAGATAGTGGCCCTTCAGGCCCAAGTATAGTGTGCAGGAGTTCTGGGGCCATGGCACCACCACGAGGGGTAGGGAGACAGGTCCCATTATTCAGGCAAGAGTAGGGTAGGGTTAGAGGCTGATGGCACCACCACAGAATAGTACCTATAGCTAGGTTGAGAGATGCCATGGGTGAGGTGAGATACTACCAGATCACTTGATGGCAGTAGGGATATATGTCTTATCATATGCCAAGCATAGAGCACAACAGGCCTCGAGTGAGAGGAGAAGATCCCACACATAGTGTGGAGAGTACAGGGGCCAGCGAGCCCAGGGGCTGGTCGGGAGGCCAGGATGCCACTAGTGCATGGAGGCTAGCTCTAGAGGTAGGACCATCAGAGGCTAGACCAGGGTGAGGCAGAGAGAGGTCAGCCAGATGTTAGGCTAGAGGAGAGGAGGAGACAGATGAGATAGGCTTAGATATCAGATGGGGAGATGATTGAGCTCCATGTATGATTAGTTTATTTTTGACATCATATTTTTGACATATATACCGGCTGTGTGCAAAGATAGTGAGGATGTGCATGAGAGTTTTTGAGATTTTGTTATATACACCAGCCTACGTGCCAAAGATATTTGAGAGTCATGTATATGGATACACATGTTTGGATGATTTATTTATAGAGATGATGGTGATTATGGCATGATGTATATATGGTTGTGTGTAACTTGCTATTATGATTTGTATATGTGATGGAAACCAAGTAGTGTAGGCATGATAGAGCTAGTCATAGGCATGGATCGAGTCGGTTTTGGTTTAGGCATGGATGGAGTCAGGTCATAGGCATGGATTGAGTCAGGTTTTGGTTTAGGCATGGATGGAGTCAAGTTATAGGCATGGATTGAGTCATGGTTTTGGTTTAGGCATGGATGAGTCAGGTTTAGGCATGGATTGAGTTAGGTTTTATTTAGGCATGGATTGAGTTAGTTTAGGCATGGATTGTAGAGATTACAAGTAATTGGTGATACAAATAACAAATGGTAATGTAGATATACGTGATGATGTAGATTTCCAAATTTTTGTTGTGTGTGGAAATATGAAATGATGAATTGGTGAATGTTATGATGATGTTTGAAACATGGATGGTAGATATGTGTATTAGTTATTGTGTGTTGAGATCATACTTCCAGTTGTTGATATACAAAAGGAAAAATTAGGTATAATGTGAATAGGAAAATAGGGGAAATTGGTAAGGGTAGAGAGTGGCCGAGCTAACCTTCAAGGGCCCCATGCCCTCAAGTGCTGCCTACATAGTCCCAGAAAAGGGGACCTCAGGCCGATGTAGTTCTCCCATAAGCTAGGGAAAAATGTGAGGAGGTAGGAGAATGGGTTGGTAGGTTATAGGCATGATTGAGTCTAGGTTTTTTAGGCTTGGTTGAATTGTGGGAAAATAGGTATGGGTGATTTTAAGTTGATTGTGGTGAAAGAGGAAAATTTCCCAGAGATAAGCATCGAGGGTCTAGTCCTATATAGGATGATCAATACATAATGAAGAAGTTAAAAGATAAGAGGAGGTAAGAGAGCCACCTGATTGGTGAGGATCATAACGGGTGGACCATACCTTAGATAGGTTGGTGAACGTAAGACCCTAAAGACATTGCATGATTGATTATTCTAAAGGTGAAGAATAGTCACATGATCACCAAATGTCATAGTTTCAGTAGGTCCCTTGAGGCGGTAGGAAATGAAGGTGCAAAGGGTGAGAAGGTGAAAAATGGTTAGGTTATATGGTATGAGGTAGCATGCCTTTTGGCAAGAGATCCAAGATCACAATGAGCAAGTCCATGATGAAAAAAAAATTTTTGTTTGACTTGTATTTGAGATAGACTGATCGATGTGGGAAGTCTATATGGGATGAGGAAATTATCTCCTTGAGGTCTTTGTGAAGCTGATCGATGCGGGAAGCTTCAGATTTTTTTTTTTTTTTTTTAAGCAAGCTTTACATAGTTGTCCTTCGAGGGAGAAATCTATTTATAGCAGCGATGTAGAGAGAAAGATGTCCTTTTTGAGGGAGTCATCTTTTTATTGGAAGTTTGACTCAAGGAGTTGGATCCCATGTGGAAATTATGTGAGGGATTTTAAGTCATGGACAAGACTAAGGTGAAGAATCAGATTCTTGTTCAAAAAGCAAGGTGAAATGACCATGGGATCTCATCTAAAAGAAGATGAAAAGTATCCATGAGAATCATGCCATGTGTAGAGCCATGGTACACATATTTAAGAGAGGGTAAAAGAGTGATAGGTATGCACATGATTCTTGTTTAATCATTGGGGATGGCATAGTGAAAGGAGGGAAGTGAATGGCACTCAAGGGATGAGCATGAAAAGAGGTAAGAAGGTGAGGTAGGACTGAAATTCAATAGTAGAATGGTCGAAGATGCAAGGCATTAAGGGGCTCAAGTTCGGTTTACCATCAAGTGAAGATAAATGATAAGCACCTGATCCATAAGCATGAGTCACGATGTATGGTCCAAGCCAATTAGGAGAAAATTTTCCCCGTTTACTTTTTTTCTTTGGTTACATGTTGATTTTCCTTCAGGATGAGATCACCAACTTGGAAGGTTCATTCATGAACATGTTTGTCATAGGCACATTTGATACATTTTTGGTAAACTTGGAGATGGTCAAGAGCATTAAGATGACATTCATCTAATAACTCAAGTTGTGCTAAATGGTCTGGTGAAATTCATCATCATTGAGCATGTCATGGAGAGAAATACGAAGAGATGGAATCTAGACTTCGAGAGGTAGAACAACCTCTATACCGTAGACCAAAGAAAAAGGAGTGGCAGTAGTGGAAGTGTGAATACTAGTACGGTATGCCCACAAGGGTGAAAAGGAATGTGTGTATGCCAATCCTTCCCAGTATCATTAACCACTTTCATGAGAATTTTTTCAGGTTTTATTAGTGGATTTAGCTTGGCCATTGGTTTGTGGGTAATAAGGTGATGAGAAACTTAGTTGAATACCAAGGCATCACAAAGTTTTCACAAGGTTTTATTTTTGAATTGTTTTCCATTATCAGTGATGAGGTGATGTGGAATGCCAAAGTGATAGATAATGTGATGATTGATGAACTCACATATTTTCTCAGCTTTTGTGGAGATGAGAGGTATGGCTTCAACCCATTTGGTGTAATATTCGGTAGCGGTGATTATCCATTGATGTCTCTAGGAAGAATGGGGATTGATCTCTCGACAAGATCCAAACCCCATTGAGAGAAGGGCCAAAGGTCACGGGTGACCTATAAGGCATGACTGGGTGTATGATGAAGGTTGGCATGTTGTTGGAATTTTACACAATGCTTAACGTAGTCACAACAATCATGGTTAAGGGTCAGCCAATAATAGCCTAGGTGAAGAATATGCTTAGCAACCACAAGACCACTAAAGTGACCTCCACATATGCCATCATGAACTTCCTTAATGGTATAGGGAATTTCAGAACTCGTAAGGCATCGTAAGAGAATACCATCAAAGCCATGCTTATAGAGGAGGCCACCCATGATGACATAACGAGAGGCCCTTTTGAGAAAGGTGCATTGTCCATTACAAGTGAGGTTGGGAGGTAAGATGGAGAGGGAAAGATAGTCTGTATTGTTTATACCAAAGGTCACTCGGGTCGGGAGCAGCGGTTCCATAGAGTAAAATTCATGAGGTAAATAAGAGGGTGATTGGAGTCTTTGTATGGTGACAAATATTTTAGAGTCGCGGGAAGTGGGTATCGAGAAGCCAAGCAGCCATGGTATCTGTAAATTTGTTGGTAGAATGTGGGGTGGTTTGAAGGGCATAATGGTCGAAGGTGGTCAAAAGTATGTCTACATGATGCTTATACTTTTGAAGTATCTCATTATGACATTGGTATATACCATTGACTTGGTTTATGACCAATTGAGAATCACCAAAGATGTTGATGGACTTAACATCTAAGGCATAAGCAGCCTAGAGACCTAATATGAGTGCTTCATATTCAACAATATTGTTTGTACAATCAAAATCAAGTTTGAAAGACAAAGGCATGGGTTCACCATCAAGTGAAATGAGGATAACACCAGCCCCACCCCATGCTGACACTTGGAACCATCGAAGAAGAGTGTCATTTGGTAAGCGGGTTCATCCAGGAAAGGGTAGCAATAGACTCATCTAGAAAGTCAAAGTTAGAGGGTTGATCCCCAAAATAGGTGCATCGGCCAATTGGTCGGTGATAGCTTGCCCTTGATGGACTTTTGATGGATGAATTCGAGGTCGAGGTCAGCCAGAAGCATAAGCCAACATGTGACACGTTGATTTTGATAAGGTTTGGCATACATGAAGTGTAAGGGGTCGGTGTTGGTCACAACATAGGTTTTGTGGTTGAGTAGGTAATGGCGGAGTTTGGTGGAAAAAAAACTAAGGATAAGAAAAAATTTTTTAGCATGGGTGTATCGGGTTTCATAGTCCAGAAGAGTATGGCTTATGTAATAAACCACCTACTCCCTATGTTGTTCATCACGATGAGCAAGCATGGCCCCTAAGGAGTGATCGGTAGCAGAAAGATGTATAGGTAGAAGGGTTGATCATCTTTAGGTGGAATGAGTATGGGTGGTTGGAGAAGGTATTTTTTAAGGCCTCAAAATCTTTTGGTAGTCATCATCCCATTTAAAGGAGACATCCTTTTGAGAAGATGATGAAATGGCACATCGATCGAAAGTTAAATGAAATGATGAAATGGTGAATAGACTCAAAATTACCTTGTAGGCTATGGAGTTTCATTAATGAAGAGTTAGTTAAGTGGGGAGGCATTTCAAGAATGGCCTTGAATTTAGTAGGATCAACCTCTATACCATGTAAGGAAATGATAAATCCCAGGAGCTTTCCCAGAGAACCATGAACACACTTCTTAGGGATGAAGGTGAACACAATACTTAATGAGGTAGTCAAATATGGTCTTTAGGATGGCGAGGTGATCGGAGCAACATTTAGATTTGGCAAGGAGATCATCTACATAATCTTCCAATATACGGTGCATGATGTCATGGAAGATGTAAGTCATACCCATTAATATGTGGCACCAACATTTTTAGGCCAAAAGGCATGACTCGATAGTAGAAGGTCCCCCAAGGGGTGATGAATGCGGTTTTGTGTTGATCCTCTAGGGCAAGAAAGATTTGGTTATAACCCGAGAAACCATCCATGAGTGATAGCATCTCATGACTAGTAGTAAGGTCAACCAGTTGGTCAATACGGGTAGAGGAAAGTCATCTTTTGGGAAAGCTAGGTTGAGGTCACAAAAATTTGTGCAAATGTGAAGTCCCCTATCACCTTAGTGACAGGGACAATGTTAGAAATCCATCGGGATAATCAATGGGTAAGATGAAGGAAACAAAATAAGGCATGAAGTTCTTCTTTAACCAGAAGAGCAATGTGAGGGTGCATTTTCCTCAGCTTTTGTTTTATGGGTTTGGCATCGGGAATGGTTACGATATTGTGGACCACTATGGTGGGGTCAATACTAGGCATGTCAGTGTAAGACCAAGAAAAGCATGGTTATGATTTTGAGAAAAGAAGTGAGGGCTTCCTGTTCAGCAGTATCTAAAGATTGGTGATCTTTAGAATGTGTGGGTCATCCTAAGTATGGATGTTGACTTTGATAGTTGATTCATTCAACATGGTTTGCATCTCGTGATGGTAACGACCGGTTTGATGATATATAGAGTATTATTGAGGGAAGATAGGTGAGTATAGATTCATCACGTGATCCTGTAACCCTATTAGAATGGATTAATAAAAGGTGTATCATCATCGATCATTTAGGTGTGGATATAGGAAGGGGGTAAGAGAAGAGGGTGGGTCCTGCTTCCTCACCTCACGTTGATAAGTCGAGAGCCCTCAAGGAAATGTGTTTATGTTGATTTGAGGTGGGAGGAGATGGATTAGGTGATCCATGAAAGGTGAACTAATGGTGAAAGCCAAAGGTGGGTGAAGAAGAAGGTGGAAATGGTTGGGCACACCAAATTTGGGTGGAGAAGGGTCAATATTCTCAATGAGTTCAATGGAACCTTCTTGTTAATTTTTAGCAAATTGATGGATCTAAGAGTTGTGGGGTGGATTATGTTTGTCGTAGTAGGAATAGAATAAGAACTATGTGATGGCCTTGCTCGTAAAATCCTTAAACTAAGACATCATCACAAAGTTTTCTTTATGAGGACACAACTAAACAAGAGAGGCTTTTCAAAGCCTTGGTGATTTCTCTACATCATGTCATGACACACGATGGTAGGTGTAAAATTTTGGTTTCTTCAAACCCTTTTGGTTTGGGTTTGAGTGGGTCAAAAGTCTAAGAGGTGGTAATGTGATGACAAAAGTTTTGAGGAGATTGGTAAGATTTTGGCATAGGATCCCACTAGTGGATCACAAAATGGGAGGTGTGAATGTGGGTTTGGGTGTAAGTGTGGCTGATTTGTATAGAAGAGTCTTTACAAGAGGGGGAGTGGGTTGGGCTTACTATGGTCTTAGTGTTCTTAGGTGTTGGTCTTGTTTGGGTAGGGGCATGGTAGATGAACTGGCAATAGAGTGTGTGGTTGGTTTAACTACCTTATTGGAGGGTAGCAAATTTTTTCCTTTAGGTTACACCTTCTTGGGTAAAGGTGATATGGGCACACGAGATGTAGAGGGAAAAGTGGATGGTGGAAGAGGGTGGGTTACCCATGGGGGTAACCAAGGTGTTGTGGAGGTAGATGGCATAGGTTGGGTAGGAGGTGTGAGGGAAAGGGAAGGAAGTGTCATGGGTAGTGAAGAAGTTATTATGGATGGTTTGAGGTATGGGTGGTAAAATGTTTACAGGTGAGGGTGAGGTTTTGTGGGGTGCTTAGGTATATTAGAGGTTTGCGACGGGGAAATGGGTTGCTTGCATTTTGGTTTACCAAAATGGGGGTTTCTTAGCCAGGTCGAGGGGTGAGGTCCTAGGATGGATGGAAGGGTGAAGGTGATAAGGGTGTGATTGGTGAGGTTAGGGTATGAGATCTAGGAGATTGGTTCTTCTGTTTAGGGGCCGGGTTAAATTTGGTGTTAGTTTTGGAAGATGGCTAAATCTAATTTGATGGGTGGATGAGTAAGGCTAGCCGTTGGGATGACCCCTAAAGTAGTAATAGGTTTAGGCAAGGAAGATGATGTAGGTGTGGTTTAGATGTAGATGCATGTTGGGTTATGGGTAGAGATGTGAGTTGAGCCATGAGTGGTGTTATGGGAGAATTTTGATAGTTGTGGTTGTGTTTGGTTGGTTGGTTAAACACTTTTGGATAGATAGTGGAGGTGTTAGTGAGTGACATCTACATTTGTGTTGAGACAGAAGTAGAAGACGCCCCCAAAGTAAGGCTCTATCAACATAATCTAGGTGATCGCTAAGCATGAGAATGACACTATTTTGTGGTGAGGTCGATGTGGATCCAATGGCAATTCTCGTATAAAATGTGTTTTAGAAACAGGAAATCACTAGCTTCAGCCTCTATGTGGGTAAGAGAGCCAAAAGTAAGTCAGCAGGATCTTGGGTGGTTGATGGAGAATGGTCACCTAGAGGTAATGACATTTCTACTAGGATCTTTGATAGGTGGAGGAGATGATGGGTGCTCCTCTGTGGGTGGAGGAGATGAACAAGTGTCTCCCATGGGTCGAGAGAGGTATTGTTGGTGATGGCTCACTCTCTAGGTGGAGAAGCCAAAGGTGAAGTGGTCTCGATGTTAATAGAAGGCTCCTTCACAGTGAGGGAGGAGATGAAGGGTGTTCCTCTATGGGTGGAGGAATAGGTGAAGTGGGTTCATGTGTAGGTGGAGGAATTTGGGATAGGATTTCCTCTATGGAAGGAATATGAGGCAATTGGGAAGCAACTGGTGCATCACTGAAAATAACATGGACCTCGCGGGTATTGCTATCATTAGTTGAGGTCTCCCAGTTTTTTAGAAGAAGGGGCATGATTAGGAAATGGTTTCTTGAAAATGTGTAGGTTTTGGTTGGTAGGTGCATTTTAGATTATCCAAGACTAACTCACCATTCTCGAGCATTTCCTAGACAATGTTCTTGAAAGTGATGCAATTTTCATCATTATGACCTTTTACCCAATGATAGTTGTAGAAGTCATGCTCTTTGTACCACACAAGTGGTGTGGGGCGAGTAGGATCAAAACTAGTGTGTGGTTTTATAGGAGGAAGGGTGATGGCCCCAACTTTAATGAGATTTTCTAAAATAAAAGAATAAGGCTCCCCAATTGGGGTGTATTTCCATTGTTCTCATCTGAATTGAAAATTATGGATAGGGAAAGATTAGATGAGGGCTTAGCTTGATTTGATGGATGAGTTGGGTTGGCCTTGAGTACCACCACATTAGCGGTTCCCTTGGATTTTGAATAATTATTCTATGGTTTCAAAGAAGAAGAGGTATCATTTGACTTAAATGTCGCATTCTTATTTTGTAGTTGGATTTTATTTTCTTCGATGGCCCAAATCTCTAGTTTTTGTGCCATGGTGAATGCCTCATCGAAGGTTTGAAAAGTCTACACCTACAGGGTCGGTGAAAAATATGTCTAGCACAAGCCTACATAAAGAGCTCTATGAGTTTGGTTTGTGGTAATTGGAATGTGAGTTGATTGATCAGGCTATGCCAAAATGAGTGAAAAAATCTGATAGACTCATCGTCATATTGATGCATAGAGTAGAGGTCAGTCATGGTAACCTTCTTAACAACGTTGATGGAGAAGTGATCCAAGAAGGCTTGGGCTACTTGATTAAATGAGTAGATAGAATGTCTAGGTAATCCACTATACCAGTCTAATGTGGGCCCGATCAGAGACATGGGAAAGGTCCTCAGAAGTAAAGCATCATCATGGGTGATTAGATAACACCCATGTTTGAAAGACCACAAATGTTGTTGTGGGTCCTCTTTGCTTGTTGAAGTAGTTAAATTTAGGCATCTCCCAATGTACGGGATATGGATGAATAGGAATGGATGGGTGTATGGGCTCATTACAAATTTCATCATAGGTGAGAGAATTGTGTGAGCCTAGAAACCAATGCCTCTAGTGTCTACATCTTGTCCATCATTAACTTGATGAGGTCATTGGTAGGTGGTGATGGATGGGTACCTCTTGTAGCATAAGAGGGTTGGTGTTGGACATATGATGGAGGTGACATTCCAGTATATGGTGATGTTGAATAGGTAGGTTGAGAATGAGGGAGTGAGATAGGGGCACACGTACCTAGAATGAATGATAGATGAAATGGGAGGTTGTTGATAGTACGTATATGAAGGTGGAAGGGTCAGGTGACTCTAGTAGCGATGGGGGCTAAGGATTATGGAATAAAAAGGACAATGTTTTGAAATGGGGTAGGGGTCATCGACACCAGGGGTGGTTGTGTTGCTATGGGTATATGTGAGACAATAGGCATGGATGAGGTTATGTTTTGGGTGGTTGATGAAGGTATAGTGGATGTTGTGGGTGTAATAGATGTGGCAGATGTGGTGGTCATAGTAGGTATAGGGCCTAACTATGTGAAATGAAATAGGGGCAAGGCAAGGTGTATGGTAGCGCGAGCTAGAAGGGGTGACGTGGAAAGTAGGAATGAGTGTCGGGGGGATAGATATGGGCATGTCATATATCAACTGACCCAAGGCATCTCGAGTGGATGAGTGGGAAAGATAGAACTATAAGGTGGGGTTTTAGTCAAGGAGTCATGTGAACTCCTCATCACCTGTGGTGATGGTGATAGGTTGGGTAGGATCCATGGGTGATAGAATGGAAGGTGGTGAAGGACTAGGTGGGAGTGGTTGATAAATAGCATGGAATATGAGGGCATTTTCTTGGCTACGAGTTAGCACCATGTGAACAAGTGCTGATTTGGTAGGACTTACTTTCTATAAATGACATAAAACACAACAAAAATAGGAAAAAAATAGGTAGTGGTAGGTGGATTGGGTCAATATGTCAGCTAGAAAACTACACAAGCTAACCGATGCTAGTTAGGTAAACCGATGTCGGTCGAGAGTAACCATGTGCAATGTCAGGGTCACTGTGAAAAAAATAGTTTTCCAAACAAGGCAAAAAGATTGATAATCTACTAGGTAGATAAGTTGTAGGATGGATTTTATCAGAACAAAGAAGATATTGAGAGTTACAGAGACTCCGAATAACAAGAAGATGAAGCAGTGTCCTTTTGGGTAGGTTAACCAAAAGAATAGTAAACCGATGCCGGTTGGATAAAATCGGTGATGGTTAGAGGGTAACCAACGATGGTCATTGGACCAACACCGTTACTATGAAATTGAAATAGAGATGAAGAAAAAGGTGGTTGTGATTTAAAATCAAGTGTGGAATCAAACCCAAAACTATGAGAATGATAAGAATGGGGTCCAGGACACACTCAAACAAAGTTGGAATACACCAACTATGATGAGGAGCATGTAAGGAGAAATAAAAAGATGAAGAACGTGTCCTCTCACCTCAAAACACAAGCCAAGCAGAAACACTAAGAAAAATATGATCCTAAAAGTGCTTTTTCTATTATGTTTGTTCAACTTATGCTATTAAGGACTGACTGTGTGTATTTAGAACAGATTTTTTGGTGGGAAGGCATCCTACAAAGAAGGATATCTAAAAGGAGAGGTTTCAGGTATGTTATGGTGGGGGTGGGCCATCTCTCTGAGATAATGACTCAAAAAGTAATGAGTGGGAGTACCTACAATATACTACATGTGATCACCGACATGTTCTTCCGTAAGATGTTGTTTAAGAAAGATGTGTGTAATTTTTCAATTTTGTAGTTTGGTAAGACTCGAGAGAGAGAGAGAAATGTGATTTTCTATGATTCATTTTGTCAACCATCAGCTTGGGCATGACTTCCAAAGCATATAGGTTTCCCTCATTTAATGTGCACTAATGCAGCATACAAGAATGAAATGTATTAATTTTAAGCCCAAATCGAAATATTAAATTCGATGATGTCACAAAAAGATGAACAAGAGAGAATATGATCTTTCACTAATGCAGTACAAATGAAAGAGAAGAAGAGTTATTTTTATAGCACCAAAACATGATTGCTTTGAGACAATAGAAAGAAGAGAAGATTCCAGGGGAGAAATTTAATGTGAGAACCTTTCGGAAAGGAAACAAACATGCAAATTTTACCTAGGAATGAAGAAATGCAAGGAACCTCGAATGGGTCCCACCGGGCATGCCAAAATGTTTCACCTGATTCTTAGAATGTTTCTTGGAATGTGATGAAATAGATAAGGGTAAAAGGGCTAGGAGGAATACCTGTTGAAGCTGGTTGAAGGTTGTTGCACACGTATGACTTCTTGATCCACAATCATGAGAGCTTCCTTTTGGCTAGGAGGAACTACCTGAAATAAACAACAAGACCACCAAATAGAAGTTAAATAGTATATGCAATGGACTTCCTAGTATATGCTAGTTCTAGGAAGTGCGATACTCCCTAGAAGGTTGTTAATCCATTGTTGTAAAAAATTAATGCAAGAAATAAAGTAAATATTGTCCTATTGTAGTCAATATGATTTAGGCATCTCATATAAACACAATAAGAAAAATCTAATCTAACATGCTAAGTTAGGATCAGATTCGGAGGTTGGGTAAATGGTTCTAGGTTTCTAGGTTTGATAGAGATCTGATGAAGGTCACAGGTGATTATAGGTAACTTGGGAGTAAATAGGTAGGTTGTTGGTTTGTACTATGTTGACAAACACAGAGACCGATGCCGGTCTAGTCCTGACCAATGTTGGTTAGTTGTGACCGATGTCGGTCACTAAAGAAATGATAGGGGTCAAGAATGGGGTCTAGGTCTATTTTCCAAGTTGATGGGGAATGAGTGAGGTGTCTAGGAGGTGTGAGTAGGGATGCAGGTCAGTGGGTAGGTCTAGTGGGGTTTTGGTGAAGCTGGGAGGAGTTATGGGTTAAGTTGGTGAATGGTAGTAAAGGGGTAGTATCGGGTAGGTAAACCAATGCCGATATAGCTCAACTAACTACGGTTTAGGAGACCAACACCGGTGACGTGGGAAAAATGGGATGTTGCTAAATGGATTTTGGATCTTCTTTGTGATTGCACAAAGGGTTGGGTAGGTTGAATGGAGTGTTGGATTGCTAGGACGGGGTTTTGAGGGGTTTTGGAAGAAGTATAGGGGATAGTTACTAGAGAGGACTTGTGAGTGGCTAGGAAAGCAATAGCACACATAAAGAATCTAAATACTAAATTATTCAAACAAAACTAGATTGAATAGAGTAGTATACTTAATTTTCTACCAGTTGACTATGGGTGAAGAGTGGAGATGGTGGTGAGATATTTCTTCTGTGAAGGGCCACTAGTTGATAGGAGACTCTTTCTTGAGCTTCTTGGGATTTTATCCCTTTCTTGGTTGAATCGAGATCTTGGCTTGATGGTCAGTGGATGTCCGGTGTGAATGGATGCTCACTCTGATTGCATGCAGATGTGATTATTCTCTCTTTCTCTCAGAAATGTGCCAACCTCGAAATAAGGTTACCAAAGGGGAATAAAAGGTAACCAATGATGGTTCCGGGTTGATCAAAGATCATTTAGGGGTGAACCATTAGGGTGGGATTTCCTAGGTTTACTAAAATGGGCAGATCTACTTGATTTCTTGATCTAGTTAGTTTATTTTCATGGATTAGAATGGAAGCTTCTTTTCTAATGGGCGGGAATGTGGTTAGAGGGAATGTAGGCTTTGATTTTTAGGGTTTAGTTTTAGGTCTTAGTTAGTTATGGCAACATACTAAGAATAGTCTTAGGGTGAGGTGGCTAGGTGAGGTGGTGGTGTGGGAATTATCTTAATTAGGATAATTAAATAATAAATATTGTGAGGACATGGATTAATTTAATATCACTTTTATAAAATTAAGTAGATTGACAAAGATAATGATAAATATATCTATTAGACAATGATAGATAGATAATATGTAAGAAGCTCTAGAAATCAAGGTTGAAAGGTAAGTCATGTGTGGCTTCAATGTGCCCCAAGTGAGGGTGGACGCGATCTGAACAGATTTGAAGTAATCATACCAAAATTCCTCAAGATCTTGCTCAATTTCATGGAGTAATTTGAACTAATATTTGATATCTTATTCCTCAATATAAAATCATATTACACACAAGGTCAACTCATGAAGAATGGTATATTGTTCCCGAATAAAGTTTGATGGACTATAGGAAGGTTGTAAATGCTTGTAATTGATTGAGAACGGACAGAACCGCCATCTAAGAGAAATCCATGCTTACAAAGAACAAGTTAAATGAAAATATATTCATAAAAATGATAATAAACTGACAAATTGAGAATAATATGTGTTTTGATAGGATCACTGGCAATTCAAGCCAATTGTTGGTGATTCGTAATCACTAACGATTATTGTTAAAAGGGACAATTTTACTAAAAATGATAAACAAACTTCTAAATTGGTATTTTTATTGTTTTGGATGTTTGATCAAAATGTAAATGAAAAAATAGAATAAAGGAATACCTTTGGATGTGATAAGGAGCTAAAAGATGCCTCAAATCATCAAATGGAGCTGATTGAGATCAATGTCATCTTGTTGAGCTTCTCGAGGTCGATGTGATAGAAAAGACTATCATAATGTTGTGATGATAATAGGCTGGAGGTTGATACAAGCTCTTTATGATCTCTGAATGACTTGAACCCCCGAGAAGTTGAAAATATGGCATGGGAATGAGAAAATAATTTATAAATATCCTTGGGAAAGGGGAAAAACTCTTATTTATAATTTCTAGCGATAGGTAAGGATCACCGACGATCCAAATTTTTCAAGGAATTTTTTTGGAAAGTGGTTAAAATCACTTTTAAACGTGGACTTCGGGTATTTTTAAAAAGGGAAATGGTTACGGTTAGGTTATGGATGAGTTCTAGAGGTTGGGATATGAGAATAAAATATATTTATATTTGTTTTTAAAATGGTTAAGGTAGATTTAAAGTGGTTAGGTGGTTTAGGATGTGTAAATAGTAATTTTATGGGGATGTAAAATTATTTTTATGGAGATTTGGATGAAGTGACTTAGGATAATGGTTTTTGTATATGTTTTTGATTCAAATAGTGAGTGACTAATATGAAGTAGGAAGGTTGACAAAAATCTACATTTTCCCATTTTTTCGAGTAGTTAGTGATGAGTGAATCTGCTGGACAAAAAGGGTATGAGAAAAAAATTTCTTTGGATGGGTGATCCCCCTCAAACTAGGGGTGATTTTGGTGTAGTGCAATAATCACCAATTTGATTGAGTTTGATAATTTTGACATGACATATATTGAAGTTTCCCCAAGATGAGGTATCAAAACAAAGTGGCTAGAATTATAGGATTAAGTGATAAGGGAACCAAAGGGTTCATGTCCTATGAATGTATGATCCATAGAAAAAGGATTGTGGAGAAAAATGATAGGATGACTAAAGGGTTCATAGCCTTTATTGACATATTTCACTTAAGGACAATTTAACTTTTAGGGTCTTGAAGATGAGGATTATTATCAAGGATGAAATGAAGTAGTTGAAAATGATTGTAATTTTTGAGAAAAGATTATTTGTGATAACAATGGATGGATAGCTAATGATTAGTGTGGATCACCGATGATTAAGGTAAATTTCAACGATTATACGAATTGCCGAGATTTCTGTGTGTGTAATTTGGGGGTATAAATAGCCATTTTTATTAACAAATGAATCATTTGTGATCGATGGGTTTATGAAATCAAAGAGGCTTAATCATCATGTTTTAAGAGAGATAATTGAAAAATGGCGAGTGGTGGGACCATTGAGACGACAGAGGAGGCCCACCCAGAAGAGGTATGTATTCACATTTTTTTTTTGTGAGTTTTTTTTTTTAAATTGTTTTAAAATGTCATGGTAGGTATATTTTGTGGAAATTGTTAGGATCATCGGTGATCATATGGATCACTAGCGATTGGTATTGATTGTTATTGATTCATAACGAATCGGATAATTACTCAAACCAAATCATTAGTGATCGATGTATTTTGATAAAAGATTGATGGGGATGTGTTTTAATTAATTTTTGTGATTTTATGGATGTAGCTAAAGGTAAAGTTGACCATCATAGATTGAATCCCAATGGCTTTGGTGGATGTGAGTGAGGATATGTTTAATGATGATTGGACACATCTAGAGGTAGTGGGTTTTGTGGGCATGCGTTACTACAAACACATTAATGCAGACACCAAGTTTTATTGTTGGCTTTGATTGAGAGGTGGGATCCTAACACTTGTACTTTATGGTTACCTACAAGTGAGATTCCTATTACCCCATAGGATGTCATAGGATCACCAAGTTTCCTATATGGTGAGAGGGGATATATTGCATCGATGAGACAAAGAGGGAGGAGTGTATGAGGAGATTGTATGGAGATGATGCAGGATTTACAGCTGATGTATTTTACTATCAGCCTATAGATGAGGAGGAAAAAGGGTCATGCTGCTTATGACTATGATGATGATGGGGATTTCATGTTTTTCTCTACCCAAATTAGGTGGTGATTGATTTCATTGGATGATGGTAGGTGTTATGGATGAGATGCTAGAGCATCATACAATATTCAAGTGGGCATTTACTTTTCTTACACCTAAATACAAGGTGCTATGGATGTGGAGGATTCAAAGAGATTTGGTATCGTGTTGGTTGGTCGCTTCTGTACAGTGTTGGGCCTTTAAGCATATTGTTGTGGCTCATCCTTGTGGCTTACCATGGGGCGGTGTGGATATGGTTATGAATAGTTCGAGGTTTTATGCGATAGAGTGTAGAGGCGGGGAATTTAGGAGGGTATGGAGTAAGGAGCATTATTGATAGCTTATTGCAAGATTACAAGCCGGTGATATATTGTGGAGGCCTTATATTGATTTTCTAGTGTAGCGAGGGCATGAGATTGAGATGAATTCTACTCAACAAGAGTTCTAAATCTAGGGACGATGAGGAGGAGAGTGGGATCTTATGAGGTTTAATTACATCGAGATGATATTTTGCATTGATACATGATGCATTGGATGATGTAGTTCCATATAGACACGATGAAGGGTATTTTGATATCCACAAGGTAGTGGTGGGGCATATCTATATTATACCCGAGGAGGAGGGTGTGATGGGTTTTGATGAGCATGATGATAGGGTGATAATTGACAATGTCGGTGTGACCATGACATATAGGGCATGGTGGACTGGGAATATGTCATGTGGGAGATAACACACTTAGCTCAAGGATGTAAGAGGGCAGGAGCTCAAGTAGAGGGGGCACATTAGGTGGTTGATGTCGTGATGAGGAGGAGGATGGAGATAGAGCAGCTTGGAGGCCACTATCACATAATTGATGGATGAGAAGGCCACAATAGAACCAAAGAGATAGATTGAGGTGAAGCAGGATGTATTGGTGGTTGAGAGTGAAGATCTCGAGGGATGGAGCATGATAGGTTTAGTCATAAATGGCACGGGAATCAAATGATTGTGATAGATATAAAAGCACCAAGATACCCTAAAAGGGCTCTCGGGATTACGGGGACATCGGTATTAGGCTCGAGTTGGTGGCATGGCAAAGGCCACTAGCCGATGGGTGTGCTGTGTATGGCTAGCTATGCTCATTACTAGTGAGTTCGAAAGGAGCTAGCCTACTATGAGTATTTATTGATATGGAACATGATCATTACTCTCTGATATGGGGAGCATTGAGCTCGGGAGGGAGTAGTTTGTAGCACTAGTGCAATGAGTGTGGGTCACCACCTCGGGTGTGCGAGATGGAGGGGGAATGGATATAGGACTTGACAAAGGAGGTGATGATGATGGTGGCACTCGGGAGTTGATGGTCGGGGTGCTCGGGGAGCATTGTGGGTGGTAATACATTTTTTGTTGGTGTCTATTTTACAAGATATATATGACATGTATCATAATTTGATGTGTATACGTCTCTTTATGAAACATTGATTTCGATATATAGATTTTGATATGCGAGTTTTGGGGGACTCCTCACGATTGTATAGAGACATTTTGGTATGATGATTATATATATATATATATATATATATATATGATGATGATGATGATGATGATGATGGGTTTGATTTTATGATTTATGTGTTGATTATTATATTTTTATGATGTTATTTGATTATGGTTGTATTTAAGCTTAATGTAATATTTTAATATGTGTTATTATTTATGGATGGTGGTATTTATGTGTGAATTTAATATGATCAAAATGTGTTCTAAATCTTGGATAAGAATAAAATATGGAATGATTAATTTTTACTAGATCCGATGCACACGTGATGGGAATAAACATGATGAAGGCACTTGCACTTTCGCTTGTCCTTTATAATAAATGTTAACACATGACTAATAATGAGTAGTCACATAAAAGGTATGTAAGTTAAACATATACCTTCTTAGAGCATGAGAAGGATTAACACATGTAGGATGTGTGAGATAGAAGGATATCCTTTCAATGGTTCATATAGAGATGCCTTAGCTATATATTTTATATTTGATACAAAACTTATCGATGTGAGAAGTTTACTTTGATGGGAAAGTTGATCGATGTGTGAAGATTTCCTAGGATGCTTATGGTATTTTGACATTTTAAGGCTAATCGATGCGGGAAGCCTTTTTACATAGGTATCCATCTTTTGAGGGAATGGTCTACAATTGTTTTTAGATATCTGCTATTAGAGGGATTGTTCTATAATTTTAACAGTAGCTATCCTTTGAGAGATCAATCTACTTTTATTTTGACAATATGATTTTGATTTTTGAATAGTTTTCATTAAAAGGATTAGTCTATTTATTTTGACAACATACATCCATAGATATTTTTGAATTTATTTTCAGTGAGGAAAAACCCCTAATAGACCATTTCAAAGAGGGGAAGAGATGTGTACAAAAACTATACATGTGTCCCCCATGACATGTCTTTGGTTGGTATATAGGGTGGATGAGTGTAACAATTGCGAGGTTCCTACTAAAGAGGAACATTTTCATATGAAAGATGTGATGAAGAGGGCCATGGTGCTCATATTTAAAGTTTTGTAAGGATAATAACTTGAAGAACCACATTTTTTCAAATCATTACGATGATAAAATGGTTGGTTTGGTGATGAAATAATACCTTTGATGTGGCTACTATCATGATGGTCAAAATATTAATAATAGAAAGGATGCAAGTGCAAGGCATTCAAAGGTTCCTTTTCAAGTGTACCATCAAGGGAGGCTAAATGATACGCTCCCGACCCATACTTATGAGTGATAACATATGGACTGATCTAGTTAGGGGAAAACTTTCCATGTTTACTCCTTTCTAGTAGTGACATTTTGATTTTCTTTGAGAACGATATCACCTATATTAAATTCACACTCTTTTACATGTTTTTTATATGCACATTGATGTATTCTTGATAGACATGATGATGTTCAAGAGTTGTTAAATTTTTTTCATCTAATAATTCTAATTATGTTAGATGATCTTGTTGGTAATCTTTGTCAGGGATAAATTCTTTGAGAGATACATGGAGTGATGGGATTTTAAATTCAAGGGGTAGAACCACCTCGAGACATAGACTAATGAGAAGGGCATAGCACTTGTAGGAGTACAGATGCTAGTTTGATAATCCCATAGAGAAAACAAGATTTGGAGATGCAAATTCCTGCCTGCTTCATCAATTGTTTTCATGAGGATTTTGTTAAGTGTTTTATTAGAATCTTCAACTTGTCCATTTTATTGAGGATAATATGGTGATGAAAAGCTAAGTTTGATGTTGAATGTGTCACAAAGTTTCTTAACATCCTTATTTTTGAAGGATTTTCCATTATCAGTGACAAGTTTATGAGGAATATCAAAGTGACATATGATGTGTTGATAGATGAAGTCGATGATTTTGTTTGATTTAGTTGAAGTTAAGGGAATGAATTCAACCCATTTTGTAAATTATTTGGTGGTTGTGATAATAGAATGATTTTTTTGTGATGAGCGAGGATTGACATCGCCAATGAGGTCTAATCCCCATTGCAAGAAAGGCCATATATACTGAGATGGCTGTAAAGTTTGACTAGGAATATGAGTGAGGTTCGAATGTCGTTGACATTTGAAGCATTTATTAACATACGCACAACAATTTTGGTTAATGGTAGGACAATAATAGCCCAATTAACATGTTTAAGACATGTTTAGTGACAATGGTACCATTGAAGTGTCCACCACATATACCATAATGGAATTCTTTGATGACCTTAGTAGATTCATGAGATTTAAGACATTTTAATAAAAGGCCATCAAAACCACGCTGTAAAGGATATCACCTAGAATGACGTAGTGGTAACACATTGAAGAAATGATATCGTAGCATTTCTAGATAGATCTGGAGGAATTTTAGATTCCAAAAGGTAGTCAAATATTTTTTTACTTTCATAATTCATTCGAGTTTGGATGTTTTTCGATGATGTTGATAGAAAGGGGTTGATTTTTGTGTGAGAGTTGATCCAATTTGTGGATGAAAATGAAATGTTTGGAATTTTCAATTGATTCTTCAGTTGATAAAGTAATGAGGGATCCTAAAGTTAGTGCATTCAAAGTAAATTTTAAAGGATAGAGGAATAGGAGTCCCCCAGGGAGGTATGACAATAATACCACCCCCTCCCCCTTGTTGGTATTTAGATCCATCAAAGAAGAGGGTCATTTTGATAGGAGTAAATTATTTTTATTGATAGTGTTGATAGATTCATCATGAAATTATTTGTGGGGTAATTTATTATCGGAAGAGATGTTTTGGCGAGATGATCCGCAATGGCCTAAACCTTAAAAGATTTTTGTGGTATGAATTCTAGATCAAACTCGGTCATAAGGATAAGCCATCAAGTTACGCGGTCATTGTGGTATGGTTTGGAATGCATGGTTTTGTGTGGGTTGAAACCTGGTGATAGTGTAAGTTTTTTGATTGAGTAGATAGTGACACAATTTAGAAGTTGTGAAGTACAAGGTGCAATTTTTTTCAACTTCAAGTATAATGGGTTTCTTATTCATGAAGAGTGTGGCTTATATAGTAAACAACTTGTTCATGACCTTGATCATCTCAATGAGTAAGCATGAAACCCGAGGCATGATTTGTAGTGGATATGTAAAGGTAAAATGGTTCCCCATCACTAGGAGGTGTGAGCACAGGTGGTGATAAAGGTATTGATTGAGTTTGTCAAAGGATTTTTGACAATTATGATCTCACCTAAATTAAATGTCTTTACAAAGGAGATGATGAAAATGTTAACAGTGGTATGATATTTTTGATATAAAATGTCAAATGGAATGTAGTTTACCTTGAAGGATACACATTTGTTTCAGTTTGATGGATGAGGTTATTGCTTTGATTTTCGTGGGTGTAATTCAATGCCTTAGATAGATATGATGAACCCTAGAATTTTATCGGTGAGAAATTATTGAATAAGATGAGTAAATATTAAAGCAAGGAAAATGAGATAATCACTACGTTGTTTAGATTTACCAAAGATATCATCAATGTAGTTTTCTACGATTTTGTGGATAAGATCGTGAAAGATATATGTCATGGCGTGTTGATAAGTGGCCCCTACATTCTTTAATTCGAAGGAATAACATGGTAAAAAAGGTCCCCAAGGATTAATGAAGGATGTTTTGTGTTGATCATCAATAGCGATGAGAATTCGACTGTAGCCAGAGAAGCTATCCATAAGGGAAAGCATCTCATTTCGACAATTAGATTGAAGAGTTGATCGATGTTTGGAAGAGGGAAATCATGTTTAGGAAAAGTGAGATTAAGATTCCAAAAGTCAGGACAAATGTGTAAATTTCCCAATGCTTTGGTTATGGGTACGATATTAGAGACCCATTGTGGATAGTCAATGGGTATGATGAAATTAGCAGAAAGTAGGTATTGTAACTCTTCTTTGATGATAAGAGCTATACGAGGGTGCATTCTACATAGATTTTGTTTGACTAGCTTAGCGTTAGGATAGGTGACGATATTTTATATGATGATATTGGTATTGATACGGGAATATCACTATATGACTAGGAAAAATATTTACTATATTCAGATAGAAAGGTGGCGAAGTCACATAAATATTTTGGATTTAAGGATTGGCCGACTTTAACTATGTGAGGTTCTTGTGTAGTTCCTATGTTAATGTCGATAGTGGATTCATTGAGGAGTGTTGATGTGTCAGGTGGTAAGGCTCTTTGAAGAAAATGGTATTACGCCCCCATGTTAGAGATGATATCTTGATCGTCCCTAACATTGAATAATATTGATGGTGGACAAGTCCTCTTCGATCATTTCAAACCAGATGAGAGGAAGTGTGTTTTAGTAACATGACTAGTTTGATAAATTGATAGACATAATGTAATAGTATTGACTAAATTTTTTTAGGAGGAATGGATATTATGTCATCGGTGTCCATAGGATCATCGTGTGTGGTTGATGATAATAATGGTATAGCTTTGATACCAAATGATAGAATAGAATAAGATTGCAATGACCAAAGAGGGACAAAAGCCTCACAAATATTATTGATCATGAAATCAGATTACATAACAATGCAAGAGCTATAATATTTATAGATATTAGACAGCCTCATATGGATAGACATGACACCCTAGCAGACACCAACTACGAGATGATAAGACCCATCTCACATGCACATGTAATTACTACTAATACCAATATTGAATGTTATCCAACATAACAATATTGAATGCAAGTCACTAGACTAGAGTGCACATATTGCACATTATTAAATAAAATATAATGCAATAAATGCATAAATATGCCTATGCTAAATTATGCTAACATTCCCCCTTAATTTTGCATAGTTTCCAATGAAGTGGAGAGGAACTCTCTGAATAAAGGTGAATTTGTCACGTGCAAGTGACTTAGTGAAAACATCGCTTGTTTAGCTATAGGACAAAATGGAGCTGTATGTTGTGCTTCAAGACATGCTTGCGTATGAAATGAACTCCGTACTTCAATATGCTTGGTTCTCTCATGAAATACTAGATTGCGAACAAGCTTTAGAACTCCTTCATTATCAACATATACTTTGGAGTAGATTTCTGTTGTGTAGACCAATTCCTTCCAAAGATTCGGCGTAGCCATATTGCTTCACAAACAACTTCACCGTAGCTCGATACTCTACTTACAGAAGAGCAAGAAACAAAGTTCTGTTTCTTTCTTGCTTCCCCATGATATCGGCCCATATCCCATAAAGAAGACGAAGCCTAATGTTGACTTCCTATCATCCATGTTTCCTACATGATCTAAATCTGAATATCCTGTCAAGAAGAAATTGTTGTTCTTCTTGTACTCTAGACCAAGGTCAACTATACCCTTTAGATATCTTAGTATTCTCTTTGTTGCTTTCCAATGACATATTTTCGGTTCTTGCATGAAGCGTGATAAATAGCTGACTGCAAAGCTGATATCTGGTCTAGTATATGTCAGGTAAATGAGACTCCCGATCAACTACCGATAGAGAGTTGCATTCACCGGTGGTGATGGATTGGAACGAGATAACTGAAGTCTCACTTCCATAGGTGTAGCAATAGGAGTGCAGTCCATCATCCTAAATTTCTCGCGTTGTCTTGGTGTATTTCAACTATGACACAAAGATATGATTCTCTTTTTTCCATACTTCCAACCCAAGACAATAGTGCATGAGCCCGAGATCTATCATGTCGAACGCGATTGATTAAAATCCTTCTTTTTGCATCGATCATCTTCACATAACTCGCTTGTAATGACTAGATCGTCGACATAAACAACCACAATGACAATCTCCCCCTTACTTTTTGAGGTAGAGATTGGGGTCATAAGGATTCCTTTCAAATCCATGACTTATGAGATGCTCATCAATTTTGATGTACCATGCCCGGGGTGCCTGTTTTAGGCCATATAGAGATTTTATGAGTCTGCATACCATCATCTCTTTTCCTAGTATTACATAACCCTCTGGCTGAGTCATATATACTTCTTCTTGCAAATCTCCATTAAGAAAGGAACTTTTCACATCCATTTGGTGGACTTTCCAACCAAATTGTGCAACTAGAGCAAAGATCATCCTGATTGTCTTGATCTTGGCTATGGGAGCAAATGTCTCCTCATAATCAATGCCTTCTTGTTGTGCATACCCCTTTGCTACAAGCCTTGCTTTATACTTGTCAATAGTCCCATCTGATTTGTACTTAGTCTTGAATATCCATCTGCATCCAATGGGTTTCTTCCCTAGTGGAAGGTCGAAAAGTTTCCATGTGTTGTTCTTCATCACTGACTGATACTCTGAATCCATGGCATCTTTCCAAGATTTTGATTGTAGGGCTTCCTGAACTGTAGATGGCTCAATTGTTTCAACAACTCTGCTCATTAGGGCATAATTGACCTCTTCATGAGCTTGACTGCGAGTTCTAGGTCCAGGATTGGATGATGTGCTAGGTGCTTCATCCAAATTTGCATCTCTTATTAATTGAGTATACCATTTAGGTAACTTATTAGCTGTTCCATTGGATTGTGGTGGATCCAAGTTTTCACCATCATCCAATTCATCACTATCATCTTCAGTGGGAACATCAAATTCTGTCTTCACAAGAGGTGTATTCTACATGTTTGTTGAGTCGTTGAGTGGAGCATCTGCTTGTTTCTTCTCAAAGAACTCAACATCCCTACTTGTGTATACTTTCTTTGCTTTCGGATCCCATAATCTATACCCAAGTGCTTCTTCACTGTATCCAATGAATATCAGTTTCTCAGCTTTCATATCCAACTTGTTCCTATTCTTCTTGGGTATGTGCATGCTAGCTTTACACCCAAATACTCTTAGGTGTGCAATTGATGGTTTCCAATTTGACCATGCTTCTTGAGGTGTCACTCCTTCAAGAGCTACTGTGGGCACTCTGTTCAACAAATAGACTGCAGTTCTTATAGCTTCTGCCCAAAATGTCTTTGTTAAACCTGAGTCGTCAATCATACATTGCACCATTTCCATGATAGTACGATTCCTTCTCTCAACTATACCATTCTATTGTGGTGTGTGAGTAGGAGGCATTTGTTTATGAATCCCATGAGCTTTAAGGTAATTCTTGAACTCATTGCTTGTGAATTCCCCCCCTCGATCTGAGCGGAGAGTTTTGATCTTGTGACCAACTTCAGGTCTCAATGAGTGCTTTAAACTTCAAAATGTCTCAAAGGCTTGACTCTTGTTTCTTAGACAATATATCCACATCTTTCTTAAGTAGTCATCAACACAAAGCATGAAGTATTGACATCCAGAATGACTTGGTTACATGGGCCCGCAAAGATCGATGTGCACCAAATCAAGCTTTCCCTTAGCTCTATATGTGTTCTTTTGGAAGGGTACTCTGTGTTGCTTTCCAGCTAGGTAATTGTGACACTTGTTAGTGTTGTGCTTGAGTGTAGGCAATCCTTTCACCATGTTGCCCTTTTGAAGTGTTTGGAGATAGCCAAAACTGATGTGACCATATCTACGATGCCATAGTTCTGCAGATTGTGTGTCTTTGGCCACTAGAGCTTGATCATCCTTGTGGACAAAATCAAGTTGGAACATGCGTCCCACATTGGAGGCTCTTGCTACAATCTTGGAACCTCTTGACTTATCTCTTATCAAGCACACTTTTTCTCCATTATTACTTGTCAAAATATGGCTTCAAGTTGTGATCAAGGAGTTGACTAACCGATAGCAAATTCTTGGTCAACCTGTACATACAATACATTTGTGATTTTACGGTCATGCTTTCCAAGAGGTAGTGAAATGTTTCAATCCCTTGACACCAGTATGATGAGTCATCACCTAATGACACATGGTTCTTGTTAGGTGAGTCATGCAGTGTGTAGAACCAATCCTTACGTCCAGTCATGTGTCGAGTTGCACCCGAGTCAACATACCAGATATCTTGTGTGGACTTGGTTTCTTCATCAAATTGAGCAGAATACATGTGGTGTCCTTCATCTGAATCATCCTCATGTTCGACAATGTACCCTTGTTGTTTGGGTTTTCTTTGCCAATTACCATTTTTCTGCCCTTGATTGTTGTTGTTGTTGGACTTCCCTTTATTTGAATTATTGTTACCCTGTTGGTTATTGGGTTTTGAATTGCTTGATGAACCCTTTTTGTAGGAATTGTACCAACAATCTTTGATGTCATGTCCCCCTCTATTGTAAATGGGACACTTCTTGGTGTTGTCTCATTGACTTTGGTTTTGTTGGGACTTCTTGTGATTGGACTGAAATTTCCCCTTTCCTTTATGATTGGAAGATAGTGCTTGCTCATCTTCATGATCTTTGTTGTTCATTGCATCTTCTTGTTGTAGTAGATTGACCAACTTCTCAAAGGTGACTGTGTGGTCACTTATATTGATAGTTGTCACAAAGATTCTGTAGGAAGGAGGAAGTGCTCACAACACAATTGGTACGAGGTCTTCATTACTTATCTCTTTTCCCAATGCCAATAGAGATGCCCTCAAAGTAGCAACTCCTCTCAAAAAAACTTCAACCTTCTCATTGTGCTTGAACTTGAGAGTATGCAGTTGTGATAGTAGGTTGAGGATGGCATTCTTGTTCTTTGCCTCATAGACTCATGTGCTCAACTTATCCAATGTATCCTTGGCCGATGTGGCATCTCTAATGTGGGTTTGCACATCATCTGTTATGCTAAACAAGATGATCAACTTGGCCTTTTGATTGGCCTGTCACAAATTGAACTTGTTGTCTTCCATCATCAAGTGATCTTGTTGTTTTTCCATCTATAACTGTCCATAGGTCTTCAAACTCAAGTAACGTCTTAATCTTCGGTTTCCATGTAGCATATTTGTCTCCTCTAAGTAGTTGTGAATCTGGCAAGAAGAAATTTGGTGCTTGTGCACCCATTTCTGCAATCTGAATTTCTGAAACTCAGAATTTCTGACAAAGGGTAAGGCTCTTATCACTCCAGGTTTATGGTCTCCCTCTCAATATACCGTCAGGCCGATATACCAAACCTTTCTATATACGCTCCCTTCCGATATACCCATCAGTACATGGAAGAAGATCACCTTTTCAATATACCCGTCAGTATGGAAAGAGGTGTTAACGCACGTGAAAGAATTTAGTACGTGGTACTTAGACAGTACGAAGAGGGGTTTGTGCAAGCACAAATGGATGGGAGGGCTCAAATGTGTGTGTATTGTGTCCTTATTACTCCCCATCGATTTTATAGGGTCGATGCCCAGATGACGTTTAGGCAGTTGTGTTAGGTGTTAAGTGCGGTAGTAGTTGCGCGCAGTATCACCCGTAAGCGCTTCCTAGAGGCACCGTATATACCGAACGCTGCTATGAGATCAAAGATCTCGTGTGATAGAACCAAACATAAAATAAAAAGTTTGCACTTTTTTTTCTTTTCACTTTATGCACCAAGATTAGTACAACATGCTCTAAAATTACATCAAAATGAAGTTTTTGTGTCCCCCCTTTTTAGAAAAAAGGGTCTAGAATCACAAAATACACAATTTAGGCCAAAAATATTTTTACCCCCAATAGGTGTTTTTCCGCTAAATTTAGCGGTGGATCTAAATGTGTTTGGTGAGATTCTAAATTTGGAAATCTCCCAAAATTTAGTAATTTCTCCAAATTTTCTAAAAAAAATAATTTAATAAAAAATATGGAGAGAGTGGGAATTGAACCGCTGACCTGTTTGTTCCCAAGATCCAAACAAATAATCTGAATATTGTTTTCACCTTTTCTCACAAACCGTGATCTGGGTTTTTCTAAAATTTTGACAGTAGCATCATATAATATTTTTCTTGAAACCCACAAAATTTTAGAAGAATCAGAATCTTATTTTTTGAGGTCTTACCAATTTACCAGCTAGATCTAATTTTTTTCGAAAAAAATGATCCGGATTATACAAACTTTTTCGTCACATGTAGAGGCCGAATCTAAAGATAATGTAAACTACAAAGTTGTGCACCTCTTTCTTATCTTTCTAAAAAAAAAAATGACACATCAATCCAACATTGTATGAAAAAGTTACGTCCTTTTTCTAAGAGCTATCTGCTGGAATTTTGTTGTGGGATCTGCTTGAACCTTTGCTCCCGACTTCTTCACACCTCCACTTTCGATCTGATTTTTTTTTTTTTTTTTAGATATAATATTTTTTTCTTCTTTTGATCTGCAATTTTTTCAAGATCTCTCTCCTTTTTTTTTAAGATCTCTTTTTTTTCACAAATCTTTTTTTTTTTTTTAGATATGCAATTTTTCCAAGATCTTTCTCCTTTTTTTTAAAGATCTCCAAATCTGAAATATTCTTCCAATATGTTAGATCAATTGGCTATGCCAATGACTAATTAAAAAAATTTACCTTCCAAATAAGTGGATAGGTCAAATTTTAGTTGATGGATGCTTGGGAGGAATGGAGGCTGCGGGATGCTTCAATGACTCTCCTTTGATGCAGATCTTCTTCTCCAATGGATCCTCTCCAATAGTGCTCCTCTTCAACCTTGCTTGGATAGAACTTGTTCTGATACCAAATGATAATAATGGTATAGCTTTGATACCAAATGATAGAATAGAATAAGATTGCAATGACCAAAGAGGGACGGAAGCCTCACAAATATTATTGATCATGAAATCAAATTACATAACAATGCAAGAGCTGTAATATTTATAGATATTAGAAACTGACCTCATATGGATAGACATGACATCCTAGCAGAGACACTAACTATGAGATGATAAGACCCATCTCACATGCACATGTAATTACTACTAATACCAATATTGAATGTTATCCAACATAACAATATTGAATGCAAGTCACTAGACTAGAGTGCACATGTTGCACATTATTAAATAAAAGACAATGCAATAAATATGCCTATGCTAAATTATGCTAACAGTTGAGGATGATGGTTTTGATTCTATAACGTCTGGGGATGCGGCATGTGTGGATGATTTAGAAGTTGGTCTTTTATATCCTAGTCCATATTTTTCATGTGGTTTGAGGGAATTTTGGATAATTAAATTCCGTATTCCCTATTCATAACATTTGAATCCAAATCCTTTCTAGGCACATCGATGGAGGTACACGACTTGGGTATATAATAATTTAAAGTTAGATATGAATGGCATGGCATAAAGCATTATGAGTAGGTTATGAGGAGGGGCGATGAATCCCTCAATAGATGAGATTCGTTTTTAGATATGGGGGACCATAGGAGATGACATCTCGACATTAGGTTCATACATGGGTTGTTTATCTGGTCTTCCATACATATTGGGCATATGAAGTGAATTAAGAATAAGGAGACGATACTCCCCAATGACGAGAGGTTCCATAATGTTATTGAAGGAAGATTCATCTGGTTGTTTGGATGATGGGATAGATGTCTTTGGTAGACACCTCATCGAGAGGATCTCTAGTTTTATTTTGGAATAAGTACAACATTTGGAGGATACGTTATATTATAACCTCTGAAGGGATTAGGATTCATAGGAACTGTAAATGTTTTACCCTCGTGTTCATATTTAAGGAATCAATGGAGTGTTGATTGGATATAATGCATGGTGCATATCTAGGGTCAGCCTAACAATGAGTTATATTAGAACTCAACTTCTACAAGATATAAGAGATCATGGAGAGTTTTGACACCAAATTTAAGTGATAAGATGATTGTACCCAATGTGGGAGTGATCATATCATTAATGGTTCGGAGTACAACTGGTGTTTGGGAGAAAATAGTATTTGGTAATCATAGTTGGTTGAAGATGTATGATGATATATTGTTGATCACAAAACTAATATCAATCATGAATCTTTTTTACGAGGAGATCGTTGATTTGAGAAGTGATGAAAATGGGAAGGTCATGATCTTTTGGTTGTAGTGACATTATTTAGGAAGTATCGAAGGAGATATCAGTGAATATTTTGAGAGTGCCTACTAGGTTTGAGAAGAGTTGTGGGTCATCCTAAGGAACCGATATGGACCGGAGAGCTTCAATCATGGATTTTTATGTTAAGGTGATGTCTAAACCATCTCGGAAAGAGACATATTGATGGGAGATTGGTGTAATTGTTTAATGATAAATTTGTGTACTATGGTGGTGGATTTTGTAGAAGGGGTGGCAAGGATGGAAACCTTATTTTTGGTAGGTGGTGTTTGAGCAGATAATTTAGGAGTGAGAGGAATGGAAAAATTGGAATTATTTTATTACGAAGGGTTAGGTACATGGGTGCGTGCTCGAGTAGTAATATGAATGCATCAACTTGATGAGGAGGGACTTATCTAGAAGACTCTTTAGTAGGTGTTGATGATGATGTAGATATAGTTGTTGTGGATGTTTTATGGGAGGTTTTCAATTTCTGGGACTCTAGGGAAGAAGATCCTTGTTTTCAATATTTTTGATAGCAACTTGAAGAGATTTAACATCTTCTACGGAATAGTTCGATGTCGATGATAATCACAAAAATATCCATAGAGCCTCAAGAGATGACAATTTAAGAGGAGGAAATGTTATGAGAGATTGTTGAAGAATCTTATCAAGGGTTGAAGCATAATATCCTTTCAAAGTGGATGTTGAAGGGAGCCATGTTTCATATGGTTTTGCGATCATGGGGGAATATTTTAAATGTGGATTTTTGTATGTGTGTTGATGAATGGTTTTCGATTGTGTTATGGAAATAGGTAATTTGGATGAAGGATGTGGCCCTAAGATGGAGGGATGAGGCTTAAGTTTTTGTGTTGAAGAAATAGGATGGTTTCCATATATTATTGTAACCTTTTTAGATGGAGGTGGGATATACTTTTGAACGGTACAAGCGTGATATTTAGCCACAGATTCATGATACAAATTTTTCATGATTTATAGAATAGGTGGCTTTTGTGACATCTCGTGAAGAGCTCATAGGTAGGATGGATTAAGAAGGGGGAAGGTGTAGATGAAGAAGGTTCATTTATGATGATAAATTTTATGGGTTTTATGGATTTATTATCTAGTGTTTCTATAGTAGCACTACTATAATAAGGTATGGGTATAGATTCGGTGGTAGGTAGTGTCTCATTAATTGTGTTTATGGTATGATGGGTTTGAATATTATTAGTTTGTGGTTGACTAGTCAATGGAGAATGGTTTGGAAATGGTTGTTTAAAGACATTGAGGTTCTGATTTTGAGGTGCATTGGGATTGTCTAAATGTAATTCACTAATAGGAGTACATAGTTTTTTTGAGGATGAGAGATTTTGGTGGTTAAATGTTCCTTGGAAGAAGATTTTACGAATCTTGCATTGGCTAATGGCTTGGATTTGTCTTGGCTGGAGAATGGTTTGGATAAAAATTTAGATTTTGGTTTCTTTTTTCTAAGTTTGACTCTTCCTTCCTCAAGAGCTCGAAGTTTGAGTTTGTCACCATTGTAAAATATTCTTCAAATGTCTGAAAGGATTGTATTTGTAGTGTGGACAAGATGTGTTTGGCGCAAGAACGAGAAAATAATTATATCAACTCTATTTGTGGGAGGAAAATGATAATTGGTTAATAATACTGCTCCCAATGGGAAATAAATTCTGAAATGAATTCATCTTCAAATTGTTTGATTACATATATGTCGATGATGGTGATTTTACGGGTGATATTGATTGAAAAGTGTTCAAGAAATAGTTGGGAAAGTTGTGCAAATGAAAAGATTGAATATTGTGGGATATTATTATACCATTCTAAAGCAAGACCAACCAAGGACTTGGGGAATGTTCTCAACATCAGGTCTTGATCATGAGCTATAAGGTAATGTGTATGACGGAAGCCCTGTATATGTTGTTGAGGGTCTTCTTTGTTGTAGAATTTGAAGAACTTAAGAAGTTACCAATTAGGGAGGATAAGCTTTGTACAACATGTATGGATGAATATGATCATTTCATATTTTTTATATGATAACATATTCTTGGGACCCATGGAAGTGGACTTTAGGCTAAATATTTTGTTCATTAAATCTTGACGGGGTTTGTTTGTGGTTATTGTTGTACTAGATGAGGATGAACTGTGTTTATTATATGAAAATTGATTAGGTTGTTGGTATGGTTGATATTATTGAGGATATTTTGTTGAAAGGGAATATTTTGTTGAGGAATGTTTTTATAAGGAATGTTTATAAGGATATTATAAATGGGTTGTGAAACTAACTGTGAAGGTTGGATATATTGATATTGGATAGGCATGGATGTGTTTAGAAGAGGTTTTGATTGTTGAGGTGTGTATTGAAGAGGTGTAGATGTGTGAAAGAGGGGTTGAGAATATTGATGCACCTGCTAGAAGGGGATGGAGGTGTGGATAAGGGGTTGTCATTGTTGAAGCATGTATTGGGAGGAGATAAGTTGGTCATGATTATTGAGGTATATGTTGTGAAGAAATTTGTGAAATAGGTGGGGTTGAGGACTATTGTGAAATAGGATGGGTGCTAGCAATAACACTAGTATTGATGAGAGGTATGGATGTAGGGATGGACATGGTAATGTTTTGAATGGGTGGCATATTTTTTGTGAGGGTAATGGTTGAGACACACTAGTAGGAATATCAGAAAAAAATTACATGAGGTGTCCGGATGGTAGAGGAAGGCTGGAGGTGTTTGCGTGGATAGAGAAGAATTTGTGTTGTCTTGAGGTGATGTGGAACTAGTTGAAAGGTCTGCATTCAAGGCATTGGTTTTGATTGGTTATGTCTTGTGAAGAGATTACATTAAGGTTGAAAGTAATAAGAGGATCCAAAGACACAACATTGGATGTTTCTGATTGGCTACTAGTAGGATAGGGATATAATTATTGAATGATTGGTTCATAATTAGGATCAATAATATGGGAGTAAACACATGAAGGGTTTGGTACATAAGTTTGTGGTTTAGGTAGGGATGGATGAAGATGAAAACCCTTGGAAACAAGGTATGCATTAAGAGAAACAGGGTTTGAATCTAGGATTTTAAAATGGGATCCCTATTATCAAAGAAACGGGGACTAAAAGGATCAGGTATCTCAGATGAAGCATATTGGCTACTAGGAGAATGAGGTTGTTCTTGATGAATAGGATGTGAAGTTGAAAAGAATGCTTCATGTTGATTAATGAGTCATGTAGCATATTCCATACGAGTTTGAGCCTATTTTAAAGTTTGTTGGGTGTTTTTAACAGTTGTTGGAATCAATTAGTCACGTTTTCTATCATATTTTCGGAGGTTTGGATATGGGACTATTTTCTTGTAAGAACCATGGAAGAAAGAAATCACTTAAAAGAGAAAATAAATCCAAAGTGTTGATTACAAACAACAAACCAAATCATGCGAAGGATTTTTATTGTCTTGATTAAATTAGAAGGAAAATAAAATGTGTAAAATGGTGATAAGGTCCTAGAAATGGATTTGTTAGGATTAATAGTGTTTCACATTATTAATCATATATTATTATATGTAAATGTAATATTTATAATATTACATTAATATGAGGATGTAAATGAGTTGTTATAAACAACTCATATATTAGAGTTCACATATAGTTTTGTTATACCCATGAATATTATTCCAGGATATTTGTTATAACACCTCCCTAAATAATCGGAGGTTGTTTTCCTATCTATATGGCTATATTATAGCTTGTGTAATGTTTTCATATTATGTTGAATAGAATATCTTTTATTGTGTTAATTATCCTAAACTTGAACCAAATTATTAGGATTCCTATGGATGGTTTCAAGAATGTTTAAGGATGGAGTACTTGATATACTTAAAGTTACGTGATACAAAAATCTATGTTGGTGTTAGTACAGGGTATGGTATTTGGGCCTACCCCTCACTTCACTTTCCCACAATGATAAGGGAGTCAGGTGCTTAGCCAATATACCGACAACCAATTATTTATACTCGATCAGAACACCAAGTCAACTTCTCCTCTTGGTGATCAAATCCAAGTAGGTCCACTTGGGTAGGAATGTTTTGATGCAAATTTATGTTTAAAGTGATTTGGTTGTGTGTGGGGAAGTTAAGTGAATGTAATCTATTAACATTCTAATTAATCTATGTGATCAAGAAGAATGAAAAGTTCATTTTTTTAACCCAAAAGAAAGATAGATTTTGATGAGAACAACAAACAAGAATGCAATGATTTTTAAAGAAAAAGGAAAGGAAAGAAACACTCCTATAAAATTATTCCTTTTTAATTTTTATTTATTTTTAGCACATCTACAACGCAACAAATGAGATCCTAAGATAGAAATTTGTAAGGATTAGATTAAAATAGAAGACAAAAAACAAAAAAATGGATGGTAGAGGTTAACCAACTAAGAAATTAAAAAAGCGTAGAGATTGTCGACGATTCACAAGAATCGCTGGAAATTGAAAAGAATCACCAGTGATTCACTTAGATCCCTACAAATTTGACTGGATCATTAGAGATTGCAGAAGCGAGAGAACCTAGAAGTGAAAATTTAATTAATTTGAAATGAAAGAAAAGGTACAACAATCCCACTGGCATGCGAGAATATACCGAGAGAGTTTTTCCTTTCCAATTTTAACTTAATGAAGTGAAATAACAAAAATAATTGACCTCCAAAGATGGTGGGGTTTACCGACACCCGTGAGATGGCTGATGTTGATCTTGATAGATGATTGAAGCTTCGAGTCCAAATGAAGCTTCCATGTCCAAATGATAATCTGGAATGACCCGAACTCCCCGAGGTTAAAAATATGGCATGGGCATGAGAAAATGATTTATGAAGATCCCCAGGAATGGGGGAGAACTCTTATTTATAATCACTAGTGATCGGTTAGGATCATCGAAGATCTAATTTTTGGGGAAAATGTTTAGAAAGTGGTTAAAATCACTTATAAACACGGAATTCGAGTATTTTGACAAGGTGAAATGGTTATGGGGAGGTTATGGATGAGTTGTGGAGGTTAGGATATGAGAATAAAATAGATTTAAGTTTTTTTAAATGGTTAAGGTAGATTTAAAGTGGTTAGGTGGTTTAGGATGTGTAAATAGTAATTCTATGGGGGTGTAAAATTATTTTTACGGAAATGTGGATGAAGTGACTTAGGATTATGGTTTTGGATATGTTTTGGATTCAAATAGTGATTGACTAATATGAAGTAGATGGGTTGATGAAAAGCTGGTGTCTACAATGCCCTATAGTTCTATCTAATAAACATACATCTATATATGGGCTGGGCGGCCCAACCCCCAACCATATATAGACTATACCATACTATACCGTCGCATCCCCTATATCTTCTCAAGGGGGATGATAGGGGTAAGTATTATTATAGTCTTATTTTTCCACTCAAACCCTATACGCATTGGTACATCACTTAGACAGATCGAGTGCTCACCAAAAGTGTGCAAAGGTACTAGGTCACTCTTTATTACTATCTTACCAGGGTGTTAGCATGCATATTTATAATAACCACATCCCAAAGTGCATATCCCATTCTAACAATTAGATCCATGAGCTCAACTTGAAACACACATAATAAGTAAATCATACAGATCACATAAAGATTAATACCAGATTCACCACACAATAACTATGAGAAGAAACATCAACAATCAATATCCAACCATAATGATCCATTGTATTAAATCATGACAAACCAGTAGTTGAATACATACATAATATTGTCATAGGTAATACATTCTCATAATTTGGTAGCATAACTCTAACACATATGAACTGATGATCATGTTGATATCAAAACCGTGCAAATCAATACATATATATAGGAGGTGGGGACTTTCCCTTCACCACCCATGCACTCTCAAAATAGGTTGCATGCTCAAAATAGCCATGTGCCACTACAAAAGTAACTAAGGAAGCATGCAAGCTCCACCTAATAATAGATCATCTATAGTTAACTCTAGTTCTAATCCTATTATTATCTCCCATGCTTCAGTTCGAACTACAAGTTCCTTCCTCCAAAAATAGACTCTTCTTGACTGCAAAATTCCCTTGCGTGTCGCACACTCCATGTCTATATTTATCCCAACACCCAAAAATGAATAAATCTGCTACCTTCCTATAGTAGTCCTTACGTGCTCTTCATTTCATCTCCCATGCGCAAAACTCGTCATCCAACATGCTTATCTTATTCGAGTCATCCGTTCATTTCCTCTCGTAGCCCTTCCACGCGTGTGCATGTTTCAACACTTAGTTACTTTCTAGTATGCAAAATTAACCCACACTATGTATATTTTTCTGTCCTCAAAAACACTTTTCTTGGTTGCACAAATAATTATAAATAATCCTTTGATAGTCAAATAATGAAACAATGTCTTTCTGTCTTGTGTCAAACAATGAAGGAATCTAAGTTTCTTGGGCAAAAGCGGGGGAATTATGTATTCACCAATGCTTCAAATTTTTCCACCCCTCTAATTCCTTGCTTGCTTGAGTAAAGGCATCACCTATAATGGAAGGACCCTCGGAAAATTCAAGTCTTCACCCTTTGCCTTGACATTTCAACCAAAGGACTCCATATGTTTCCCTACATCAACTTGTGTGTAACATGGGGTAACATTATTTTAACTTATTCTTAATTAAATCCCTTAATAAATCAATTACTTCTCTCTTTTTCTCAACCTTATCCAATATCCTTTCCCATTCTTCCATGTTTCCTTTTTCTTGGCCTAAAATTCTTTTAGATCTACCAATGCATCTTGCCACATGATCCCTGGTCTTTGTAATTATAATAAAAACTTCTTCCATATGAGAATCTTCCTTTAATGCTTCAATTAAATTATTATATTTAATTATGGTGGTTTTAAATTGTTCTTTTTCCTATTGTTTCTATTGCACCATAAATTCTTCTACATATTCTAACGCAAGAGGTGGTTGTTGAGAGGTAGTTGATAATTTTGGCCCCATAAGCCAAATTGGTCAACCCGGGCCCAAATCGGACCAGGACAAGAAAAGGGGTAAATTTCGACAAGTCTGATAATTTCCCATACTCAGCCCCTTTTAGGCCTCCAACATGCAAAAATTCCAAAAAATTCAAAAAATTGAGCCTGTGGTACAAAAATCTCCGGTTTGGCCTTTATAGGTCACCGAGCTAAAAATAGCTCAACGAGATACTCGGTGAGTTGGTTGATTTATGTCAATTTGGATCTGATCTCCCTAAGCTTGACCAATCATGCATCGGTGGGTGATGTGAACAAGAAGCCTTGGGTGACATGAGGATGGAGCTCCAAATCGGGGGTGAGGTATTGGAAAGGGTAATGAGCTAGAGGAGAGCTCGTTGATTGGCTCGGCGAGCTACTTGGCGAGCCAAGTCATAAGGAGCACGATGATGGGCTCTGTGAGCTTTCCAAGCTCATCTCGGGATAACTTGTAAACATAAAGAAGCCTTCTTGGGTGAGTCAAGGTGTGGGGGATTGGTGTCAATGAGGAAGAAGAGATTAGATTGAGTATGGGGAAGCAAACCAATGCTCGTGTTGATGAAGGGCCCAAGTATAGACCAAGAAAGTGTAACACCTTGGACTGTAGTTACTTCCTCCTGAGCATACAAGTGTTGATATGTGATTTCTTTTGTAAACAGGATGTGTTCCTTTGATTGAGAAGTCATGCTTGATATGGACTGTATCTTCTTTAAGATTGCAGATCTTGACTGAGTCAGAATATGATTGGACTCTTTTATTTCTTTCATTTTACACCTGAGTTTAATCTGATCTTGGAATGAATTATGGAGTTATCCATCTATAAGACCAAGCCTTGGATCAGTGGTATTGATCCAAGTGGTGCTTTAAGCTTATTCGTGATGAATTAAAATTATAGACCTTAAGCAGGTTGCAAGGTCTGGATGCATTGAATAAGCTAGTCCGGAGTATAACTCAGGCTGATCATGTTAAATGAATTGGTTCCCGATATCGTAATATATCTAGAAGGTCTTGATCGTGGACCAGGTAATAATTCAGTTACATATAATTCAAAGCCATTTGGCAGTGCAGGAGTGAACCACATGTCGTGAATGTATGTTGTAGGTTCTTTTCCTGAGCATATGAAATGTTAGACCTAACTGGATTTATTAAGGTTAGTAACCTAAAACTAAACCTAACCTAGGGGTTGGATTAGTTCTTAATCTAACCTAGACCTAGGCTAAGAGCTAATGTTGTAAGTTAGTATCTATGCACTAAGAGGTTAGACTAGGTGTTATCCTAAATCCTAACCTAAGTTACTAACCTAACTATTGAACAAGGAGGAAGGGGACCTATGGAAGGGTGCGAACCATGGGCAGCAGTTTCTATGTTATTAAATGCATGGATAAGCATGAGGGACAGGTAATTTGGTGGAGGTTTTTAAAAACGGCTAACTAGAGCCGACGTGGCAGGTCGCCAAAGTTGGAAATGGTCTTTGATGTGCTTTTGTCCATCGCCAACTATGGCGGTCGGTGGCAGTGGAGATTGAGCGGGAAATTGGGAGTAAATGCAATTAATGAACTCGGTAGTCGAGCTCGAGATTTCACGGGAAGGCATGCAAAATGGAAAGTTAATGGTTTGTTTGGTTTTTCATGAGCTCCAGTTTTCCCTCTGTCTGTTCACTGGTTCATCGCACCAGTCTTCTTGGAGTTGCATGGCAAGTATGAGCGTAACTAGCTCTTTTCTCTGGCAAGGAAAATATATAAGTCATGGAAATAGCAAAATTTTGTTGGTGGATCTAACTTGGAAAAGGAGGAGAAGGTTCGAGCTCTTTCATTGGTCTGCTTCGAAATTTTAAGCAAATAACCAGGCATGTTAGGCCCTAACCTTTAAAAATCTTGCTCTCTTTCAAATGATTTCATTAGAACAACTCTGTTCAAATGATTTTTGGAATTAGATGATTTATATGGTAGCCTTGTGTGATTTTGTCACTGTATCTTCTTGCTGGTTCGATTTTTCAATTTAAACCTTGATGGGTGTATTTTATTTTTCGAACTGTTGCTATATTTCTTGGTGTTTTGCATTCCGGCTTTAATTGGCGAAATATATGCAAGAATGCATACTAGGCCTGCTCTGTGAGAGCCCATGAATTGTTCTCTTGATGGGTACATGCCTACTGTTGGAACTTGTTGATAATGCTTACTGTTGATGATTGTTGTTGATACTCGATGGAAAGGATACTGATGGACTTTTTGTTCAGTTGTTTGGACTTCTTTGTAAGTTCTGTCGAGATTATTAAGGTAGTGGTTATTGAATCTTGTTGGGGTTCCGCTATGATATTTAGGTTTTGTTGAATGAATAACTGGCTGTGTTTCAGTATTTATTGCGATCCTGTGGAAGTTGTTTCTCCCTCCCTTGTGTTACAATTACGGGATTTAACTCGATGATAGTTTGCATTATATTTATTATATTCAAAACAACTCTGTGGAGTACATTGAATGGTTCGTATATTATGGTCCACTGTTGAGGCTATATATCTTTGAATACTGGTAATTTGATTTTGTTGGAGTCCTGAAGGAGTAACAGGTATACGACCTCTGTTATTTTGTAATGAATTTTTGGTACAGACTCTTTAGTGTACTTTTACGTTTCCTTTCTGTGTAAGCTTGAGTGAAAAATATGGAAGAGGCTCAGTTGGATTCCTTGTTACAAATTCAGTATTTAGCTTTTGAATAAGCCTGATTTTGAATGTTTACCATTGTTGGCACAGTTAGAATCATTAACTATTATTTATCTTGTATACTGTTGTTCGGATTCAGTTGAATCTTTGATAGGTAACCAGTGTATCTGCCTCTATTTAAGTCTGTTTGGTACACT
Source organism: Taxus wallichiana var. yunnanensis (assembly GCA_018340775.1). NCBI lineage: Eukaryota > Viridiplantae > Streptophyta > Pinopsida > Cupressales > Taxaceae > Taxus > Taxus wallichiana. Next base: position 587,230,061 of record CM031243.1, read on the forward strand.
GTTGTTTTTGACACTGTTGGGATTCCTTGAGTATTGAATGATATCAAGTATCGTGGCTCTGTACAAATGGGTCGTGAATACCATACTTCAAACTCTGAATACGTTCAGATGTGAATACAGAATGTTATGTTTCCTTTCTGATTATCCCAGTTTGATGAGGCTGTGCATGTTACGGGGATTTTGTATGATTATCTCTGCATAAGTCTTAGTGAAACATCAATTACTTAATGTCAAGGAGTCTATTGTTGATTGCGATAAAATAGAAGTTCTTTGATTTCGACCTTGGGTTTAGAAGCCTTACAGTGTTTATTAGGGACTAGAAGGGGGCTGTAGGTTGATGTGAGGGATTGTAGTCGTGTTTTTGTATTCTGTAGCATGACTATCCTGCCTTGAGCTTGACTGAACTAAGAAGCCGTCGACTGCACCTCGACAGGCGATGTGGTGAATATCTTCTTGTTTGCCGCTTCATGTGGAAGGTCTTGTGGAGTCTGTTTGGTAGATGGTCATCACTGCTTGGCGTGAGAGCTACTGTACTGCTGGATAACTACAGTAGTTTGTTATATTTGATCTTTAACAAATCTGTGGTGCTTATGGCGGTCTCGTCTGTTATATCCGCATGTGTTTAAAGTGAATGCTTGTCTCTTGGAAAGACGGTACAGTCATGAGCCAGTTCGGAGGGAAATATGTATGATTCGTTCATTTCTCTTTTGTTGTAAAGTATATGTTGATATATATTTTTATCTAACTGTGGGAACTGTTTTAACTACTACTGGAAGCATGGGTTGTTATGATATTCATTTTACTATGATGAATGTAATGATCTGTCTGATGTTTGCTGTCCTGGGGATTCAGATGGATAGTTGTCTCTGATACTTTCGTTCTTCTTGATCCCTAATATTATGATGAAATATGTTTACTTGTTGGGTGAATTGATCTCATTTAAACAGGGTGTTTAATGAAAACAATTGATGGATTGCAATTGTTTTAAGAGTTAGTGCTTATCATGCTCAGTTCATCGAACTGACCCATGTTGACAATTTTTGCAGATGGATGCCGTAAGTGGTAAAAGCACGCAGATCTGATAGGATGATCAGATTGTTTAATTTGATTTTAAGTTGAAATACAGCTTGATTTTCTAAATGTACTATATGAGGAAAGATGTTCTTCTTCCGTTGAGTATTGTATCAAGTATGCTGAATGCATAAAATGTATTTGTTTAGCTTTGAAAGGAATGGAAATAAATATTTGTTACTTATGTGTTTGTATTCTTATATGATAGTTTGACTTTCTTCGGTTCAAAAACCTGGAGGGCATTGTTATCATTGTAAAATTTGGAGACTTTTGTGATTATCAATGTAAGCTTGCAAGAATATGTGACTGAATACTTATGATTGTTTAGCAATTCTAGTATGTTCTATCTAAAGCTAAATTGAAATATAGATCACTGTCTTTCTGAAAGATAGGGTTAAAATAAACCTAAGCAGAACGCTAAACAAGCTGAATTAAATTATTAATCCCTAGTCTTGATTATGCCAGGACAACATTTAATTGGATTCTTAATCATTATATCTTGATACTAATAAGTACGATATAAATTCAGTTATGAGAACTGATATAAACCTAAATGGGGTTCAGATGGCAATCTCATGTGAAGTTTATGAGTTATTGTCCAATTTCGTTGATTTAGAATTATGTATATTCTATGAACTCCTTGATGAGACCTTGGCCTTAATAACTTCTCTATGTAGTGAGTTTTATTGAGAAAGGTCATTCTATGATGAGGAATCCAGGGATCGGGAAAGGCTAACCTTAGGGGAACATCTTTTAATATAATTTAAACTCAATGTGCATAATGCTTATTAATAAGTAGACCTTTTCGAGGCGGATTTAAAGGTTGACGGCACAAGTCAACTGCAGGGTTGTACCTTCGAGAAGATTAGGATCTTCTCAAAGATACAACAATGTAGGTGACTTATGACGACACCCTTTGCATTGATCGTTAAGATTTACACCTTTAACTCGAACAAGTTACTCTGGGACCGATTAGGAATGTGGTCACATTATATGGCTGCCTAGGAGACTCGAGGTATCTTGACACACTGGTTCAACTAGGGTTGACCCAGTATGTCATCTTATCCCTAGTCCTCGAGTGCATCCATATAACGTTGTCACCTTACTAATCCGTTTCCAAGTGAATAACTTGGGATAAGGAGGACTGACGGAAGTCGGTATAAGACATTCTATATAACATAAGAATGGGGTGAAGGACATATTCCAGATTGACGAGTATGCCGTTAAGGAATACGAGACATAAGCAGTATGTTTCAAATCTTTGGCCAAAGTATCGCAAGCTGCTGATTGCGTTGTCCTGAGTCACCTGGTCTAAGGGATGAGATGCCGATGAATAATGGTAACAATTATTCAGTTAGGTTCCTTGGACAGAGCATTCTGAATCCCAGAATAGGGAAGAGAACCGCAAGAGTGATGTGTTAAATAAAAACGCTAACTCTTATTACTCATGAATAGATCGGTAGATTGCCGAGTCATGGAATGAATAGATCGGAGGTACTCCGAGTCATTACAGCTGCATATGGTTATCTGTATAAGAATGGTTATTTGATTTGTGAGTTCTAAATTATGTATTTAGAACCAGGAAGCATTTATCAAAAAAAATTGACTTGTTCTAATGTATAAAATGAGGATGTTACGAAAGTAACAATGAGGCCGAGATCAACCAAATGCATGCATCATGGGGGTGATTCTAGGAGAAAAATAAACACGTGAATGAATGGCTTGGAATACAAAGACAAAGGGAGCTCGGTGCGAGCTCACTCGAAGGGTAGTATAGGCATTGGGTCATTTGTTTAATGATGCATTTTACTAAGCATGTAGCTTGCAAAGCATGAAAGGTATGAGTCATTTTATGTAAAGTGGAATGAAAATAGGCCACTCTATAGGGAATTTGAACTTGGGTGCTTAGCATACTTCAAACTCATAACCAATGGGTTCGGCCCATTAATGGAAATCTCATAACCATAGTGGAAAAATATGACTCAAAGAAAAGGAACGAGCCCATGGTTCAAGAAGACCACAATCAATGAAAGGCTCACCATGGAGATAAAGTCTTAGAAAAGGAACAATAGGGAAAACGTAGCATTTTGGGAGCTCAACACAATGAGCTCTTTAAAGCTTGAAAATGTAGAAAAATATCTGAGAACACCAAGCAATCTACGAAGAGCTAGCTATGGCGGGTGTTTCTAAGAGGAAAATAAGGAATCTCTAGGCCGAGGCCACCCAATCAAAATAAGGCTTAGATTTGGGTTATTTTCTAGAGCTTGGGAGATATTGTTGGGACAAACAAAGTGTGCCATAACATAGGCCGGTCGATACGAAAAAGATATGCGTTGAGTCGGGTATGCTAGAAAACTCGCAGATGTGTAGTAGGATGTCAATGGCCTCGATGGACAAGATGATTGATTTTGAAAAAAAAATCCTTTGGAATTTTGGAGGAAAATGAATCAACGGAAGATAAGCAAAGCATCGAATTCGGGAAGAATTATGAACCTTGAAGTCTGAATTTGAGTTCGAGCTTGCACATTTTAGAGCTATGAGTGAGTTGGGTCGATGAAAGGCTTGTAATGTTTGAATCCTCAAGTCCAAATTTCATACTTAGAGCTTTTGAAATTTTAGGGATCATGAGAAAACTTGGTAGGTGAATAGTGTAATAAACTCCGAACCAAAGAATCCTAAATTCCTGAAATGGAAATGTCTAGATTAGCCTAGTCAATGTGGACGTTAGGATGATAGGTGCCACATGGGTGAAGGGTGAATGATTTGAATGACATGTTGAAGGGAGGAGTTTTCATGGAATTATCAGCTTGGAATGTGATGGAAAGGTGTCTTCGGAGATACCATCATGTGTTAGATTCAAAAAGGAGGCCATGGAGAGCTCACTAAATTTTCAAGAACCGATGGTGGTGAAAGGAAAGGTTAAGCGTAGGTCGGCCTTGAAGTGGGAGCTTGATCATTCAAGCTTTGGAAATCATGCCCGAGCCCAACATAGGGGTGTTAAAATGCAACATAGAATTAAATTCAATACAAGTGCAGGTGTAGACACCAAATTTGGGTCTTACGATGCCCTTTACCCCGTATCTCATCCCGCAACCTAACCCTACCTCACCACCTAAAACCTTACACACCTAATGATTTATTAATTACCTTATAATTAATAAATCCACATCTCCAAACCTGCCACCTCATCTCGCCACCTCACCATGACCTAGCCCTAACCCTAAACCAACCTAATTAAGACCTATGACTTGGTCTAGACCCACACCCATGACTCATCACCCCTCACCCACACCAAAACGAGCCAAATAATGACTTGACCAAGCCCACAACTGATCCCTCAGGAGAAAAGGAGGGAAAGATGGTTGTTTTACTAAAAATAGCCACTTTGACCTAACCGACATCGGTTCCTACTCAACCACCGTCGGTTACGTAACCGCCATCGGTTCCCTGTTAATGACCTTCCCACCAAAAACAAAGGATCCGGAATTCATTTGCAAGATAGAGACAAGTGAAGAAAAGAGAAGAGGTTGCAGAGAAGAGCATCGAGCCGAAGACTGCAACTGAGCAACTGGATCATTGTCACCCTCATTCAAGCATTGGAAAATACTGAGGATAGCTTCATTAGCTCGCTTTCCAATACCAAATCATCCCCAACTAAGCCTTCATCACACCACCACATTCCTTGGACTCGTATCTTCATCAGAACCAGTAAGTATTATCTTGTAGTTCTTTGTTACCATTTTTCTTTAATTCATATCAAATGGGAACTCACCACCTTCAAAGGAAGTCTAATATTTCCTGGGCCTAAGGCGCCTCACCTATTGTCTAATTAAGATCTAGTGGTCTTGCGTTCTTACTTGTAGGTATTCCTTCCTAGAAAAAAGGAGTTCTTCATAATCGATCCGATCTCTCTCTACGGTGCACGCGCACACCTTCCCAACATTCAATAGGTATTCCTCCTAGCCCTAACCCTTATCTCTGTTGTCAAGAGAATGAAAGGATAGAAGCAACTCTATTCCTAATGCAGAAACATCTCATGAGAAACATTTTGGCATGCACTGGGGGACCCATTTCAGGTTTCTTTCTGCTTGCTTGCTTTCATATAGGGAGCATACTTGCTATTTGTTTCGATAAATATGCACAAAATATTTTGTCATTTTGGTAAAATAATTTGTCTTGCTTTCATATCTTTTTGCATTGAGTGAAAGTCATCTTCTTTGCTTCATCGAATATCATTTTCAATTTGGGTTTAAAACACGTGCATCACATTCTTGCTTGCTGTTTTTAATTCTAGTGAATGTAGATTAAGTAATGTGTCGTACACGTGGGGTGATATCCATGGTATTGACGAGAAATTAATCTTACTCTCACTGCACAACACATACCAAATCACATCATAATCAATACAACAGCTCAAACCTCCCCCCTTTCCGTGGTATTCCTCCTCCCGATTGAGGTAGCCTTATGAGCCACAACAAACTTGACATCTCCTTAGGTATTTCATTTAGGATTTACACCATCTCGCGCCTAAGGCATAAGCCCAAAGTGATTAAAACTAATCCTAGGGTTATTCTATTGGTTTGCGTGTGCATCTTGCTTGTTTTTAGTTCTGTTTCTCTGTCATACAACAAGCTTTCAAAGATGATCACTTCAAGACAGCTTTGGTAGGTATTTTAAGCATTGTTATCCCCAAACCAGCTTCTTACATCCTCTCTTTGCTTTCACAAAGGATCGACACTAGTCCCATACTACCGACATCGGTTAACCGACCGATGCCGGTTACATTTTTACTAACATCGGTTATCTGACCGATATTGGTTATTGTGTTTAACAGTTCTTGACACACCAAAAGAACTATCAATTCCAACATTTTGTGGCTATTTTCATTTCGATTGACTAAATCCCTTTATGTCCTCTTTTCCATGGTTGTTATCTCCCTGGAAACAAGCAAGCCCATGGTTTCACATGCGTGTTCTATGCCTTTGCCTGATCACCCCTTCGCATCCTATGGGGAATCCTATGGATACCAGCAATTTTTCCCAAGATCCTTGTAGGAGATAAGGAATTTGCCAAATTTTTGGATGCTAATCCTAAGCACCGTACAATATTATTTGTCTCATACCCCTAACCATGCACTGATGGTTAGCTCCTCATTGGTATGCCTATTAGTATCACCGCTCACTTAGCCCCTTCCCCACCTAATAACTCCGCCTCACCATCTTCATCCTTAGCCCCGTCTCCCACCTCAAGTATTTTCGGTGGTTCATACCGCACCGATTGGTTTTCCTCTGGTTAACTGGGACCCCACATATCACTACCATCCACTACCCCTTTCATAACTTGCTCTCTGCCACCTATACACATGAGCTTTCCCTCACAAGTTCTCGCCCAACTTTTCATTTCCACAAATTCATCCGGTGGCCTCAACCTCTTATATAGACACCCTTATTCGGCTGCCCCAACACATTCATCACCATTATCTTATCAACATTCAATCCCACCATTGTCTAGTAGCGGCTCTTGGACCAATCCTCCTCTGTTTACAATGGCAACACCATCATCTAACCCAACCAAGTGATTTAATCAAATGATGATGGACAAGATGCAAAATCTTGAGGCTTCTGTTTCATGAAGTTGTAACACCCTGACATACGAGCAAGTTTGTCGGGAGCCTATTCACCCTTATGTCCCCCTTTATACATATCCTCCTCAATGGGAATTACCGAAATTTACTCGCTTTAATAGTAAGGAGGACCCTCAACAACACTTACGATCGTTCGGACATGCCTCGCTATCTCGATTGCTCATGACGATGCCCTACTACTCCGTACCTTTCCCATGTCCTTATCATGACCTCGCCTTGGAGTGGTACAAGTGCTTTAACCCGTAATTCAATCTTCTCCTTTAACCGATTAGCCCAATATTTCTTGGATCACTTCTCCATCAATATTGCTAAGAAAGTATCCATTACCGACCTCTATACCATCCGAGAATTTGAAGACGAGTCTATCACGATTTCGTTGGACGATGGCGGGGCCTCATCAACCAACTTACTTATGCCTTACCTCAGATCGAGCTCATCAAACTCTTTACGCAGCTGTGCTAAACACATTTCTCCCACCTTCCAAATTCAAACTTTCCGCACCTTTGATGAGGCCTTTACTATGGCTCGAAACTAGAGATTCGAGCCTTAGAGGAAGAGAAATTGAGGTTACGCAACAAAAGCTCAAATTTCTGACCCAAGACTCTACCACCAAACCCAACACCACCAATTCTCACACATCGATGCTTAAAAATCAAAGGGGGCCGTACACACCGTGATGGTCAAATCTCAAGTATCTTCTAATACTCAAATGAAAGCTTCCTATGAGTATAAAGTCGAGCCCATCAACTATACTCACTTGGGAGAAACTTATGGTGTGATCTTAGAAAATTGCTTAAAGCAGAGCTATCACCTTGCCTCCTATTAAACCTCACTTCGGGTTTGATTCCACCCACGCTATTCCTTCTTGGTATAAAGAACATGACTTCAGAATCTCCATCGCGTCAAGGACACAAATCCACAACAATCGCAAAATGTTGAAAAACATAGTGCAGAAAATGGTTGATGCAGGGGATATAACTCTTAATAATCCTAACGCCCCACTAATCGAAATTTAAAAATCTTCAACAAACCATTTCCAAACCATGCATCTAACAAGAATACAAATCAAGACACCTCACCGAGGAGAAGAGTGTTCATGAAATCCATGCGCTTTTCAACTCCCAACCAAAAGCTTCTATCGAGGAAATTCTCAATCGTGCCTCTTCATTAACGCAGGGATCCGCACCCCCTACACCACCATCAAGACAAGATGATAACCTTGCCATTCCTTTACCCATAAAGGAATTAACCACCCAGAGTTCTCTTCTCACGAATGAGTCTTCTTACACCACATCCCTGCAAGACTGTGAGCGGATGTTATCTAACTTATCTATTTCCCAAACATCTCCTTCCACCACTCTTGCTGCAATAGAAGAAGGCTCGCCACTATTTCTGTCACCCTTAGAAGAGAAACCTCTCGAACCGACATCACCAAACTCCTTAATCATGACAGATCCCCTCAAACATGCCTTCCTACCTATTAGTTCTTCATCGCCTAAATCTTTTCAGCGACCGGTTGACCTCTTAACACCCATTGATACAACGCCTCATTTACCCCCTGTATCACACCCACAGTGGACCGGAATCACAACCCACCTCTCTTCCATACAAAATTTCTTCTTCACACGTGAAGATTGTCATCCCTCAGAAGATAGACGAGTCCTATGGGAGCGTTTAAGTACACCATGCTCTACTCAAATGCGGATAATCGATCCGACACCTCTACCATATACCCGAGGTGTTACAAAGCTCAAAATTCCTATGTATTCATCTTCACCCCCTCATCTCTACCGAATACCTCATCTACCTCTATTAACCCGACCAAACCTTCCCCTATGCTTGGGACTTCACCAATACCCAACCTAACACACCCACCTAAACGGTTAGATTTATCCAAAAATAAAGCCGTCCATCCACCTAGGAGACAGACCCAATCTCCTCAAGTCCAATCTATGCCTCTGTCACAACTAAAACCCTCGCCGTCACACCTACCTTCTATATTGGGACCTCACCCCTCCACCTTGCCTCAATACATCATACCTCCTGCGTTTTCTTTAAAATGACCTGCACCTTCTGCACCCATATAGAGATCCACGGGTGTATCAACACCGTCACCCCAAGTATCTTGTCCACCTACCAACCCTAAACAAACTCCATCATCAAAGGATTTGTTTGCTATCACTCCTCTTTCCCCGTGGTTGTTTCCTGCCACCACGTCATCTGTGGCCTCATCATCTAACCAGCTAAACATGACTTCACGCCGAAGAAGCCATGTTTAGTTAAATCCAATTATCAAAACCCCTTGTCTAAACCACCACCCGTATGAACCAACCATACCCAACCATTACCAAAACCCACCCAATCAATAGCCTCATCTTCCTCTGACTTTGACCCGCTCAAAAGATCTTACGCCAAGATCCTTGATATGTTGGTGGAGAATGCGACCATTTCCCTACCCCCACTCAGACCCTATGATCCATCTAAACCTCGACCTATAGGTTATGATGAGTCTAAAATCTGCACTTACCACCGCACACCAGGACATGATGTGGAGGGATGCAAAGCTTTGAAAGCCATCCTTCATCACCACCTATCTCGGATAGAAATTTTAAGAAAGACAACTTATGAAGGGAGAAACCTTTAGCTTCAATCCCTCTCCTATACCACCTGTCCCCTGTCTCACCAATATCTATCATTATTGCAACCCCACCTCTTGAAGACAATGACTTATCCTTGCCATCTTCCTCCTCTCGTTTTCACGAGATCAACATGATTAGTATTGCTACTCATTTGGGTAGAAAAATAATGGGAAAGCTAAAGAAAGCACACTGCGCAGCCTCTCTTTCTCCATCCGCCATCCCGATCACAACACCACCTAAAGTGGTTATTCGTGGATCTACCTACCCCATCTTTGATGGAGTTGCCGATCGTACCATGATCAAACAGCTTCACCAATCGCCCGTAAAAATGACACCGTATGATCTCATTCAAACCTCTAAATCTCATCGACAAGATCTCATTGAAATCCTTCAAGGATAGAGGTCCTACCTAACGAAACATTGCCCGTTGCCTCCATCTTAACACTTAATCACGTTGCTTCTCTCACCAAACAATCTACCACTTCTATCCCTATACAAAGAAGCCACTCTGTCTGGTTTCTCAAGATGAAATTTTTGTCTTTGGTGCGTAAGATCCCGACCCCACTCTTTTCATCTCAGCTTATGTCCGAGACATCCGAGTACGTCGTGTTATGATTGACAAGGGCACTAGCCTAAAAATCATCTCTTCCAAAGCCTTCCAACAAATGAATATCCCTTCTAGCCGCACGTGTGCCAACCCCACCATGTTGCGTTCATTCAATGATGCTATTACTTCTACTTTAGGCACCGTGATCCTTAACATTCATATAGGGCCACGTACCTTACCCAAACTCTTCTATGTCCTTGAGGGAGAATTCTAATACAACATGTTATTAGGCCGCCCTTGATCCAAAGCTATGGGATGCGTTCCTCCACCTTACATAGATGCATAAAATTTGAGTATGAGGGGAAGTCATACATCGTAAAAGCCGACGCTCAACCCTTCAAAACTTGTAATATGTTATATCACCCTAATGATTTTCTTGTACCATTCAAGGTACCCATTCATCCAACCCAACCATCTACTTCATCCACACCTCAACCATCCACCTTAGCCACACCTACACCTTCAACCAATGAAATTACCACCGCAAATACCACTTCCTTCCTCGTGGACAACATCCCAACCTCGATCCCTTGGTATATTTTTTTCAATGCCTTACGCTAGGGAGTATCACCTATATAACGTTAGCACTTTCCATACCCCACAGAGTACAGGACGCTTACATGCTCATCTTACCTCACGACTATTGTGTGGGGAGGTGATCTCCTACGGACCACCTAATTGCCACACCAGCCTTTACGTATGGGGCTGTCGATGCATCCTCTATTACCCCGAACCTCCCCTTGGTGTGGTTCCCTTCCAATCTCATTTTCAATATCTAACAAATCGTCGTTTCGTCCTCACCTTCTTGACTCGCTGTGCTTGGAAAGGTTTTGGTTTCAGTCTTTATGAACAAGGCCGACATACAATCATTCCCATGACTACACGCAAACACAAAGATCGTAGTGGTCTTGGATTTTCCAAACACTTACACCAAAGAAACCTCGTGTCGCTTGTATCCGGGAAGAAAATGACATACCTCTTCTCCAACCATCATCACCTATTTTGCCATCTTCACCTGAGAGTCGATAGACCCGAGAATCTATCCCTCCTAACTTTTTTTTTTTTCGTAAATGCTATCTTCTCGGGACCTCTCACTTATCAACGCGATAATGAAGACCCATCTTCTCCCCTTCGTATCAAGACATGATCGAAGAAGACTTGCCTTCAATTAATGTTGTTGAGTTCCGGATGACGACTCCATCCTCACTTACCTTGGCGCGGGCGACTCTTATATTCAACGCGCCTTAAAATCAAACTCAAACCATGTTGAATGAGTCGACTATAAAAATCAACATCCACACAGAGGATGATCCTCACATTATGAAGATCGACAATCTCTTAACACATCGAACAAACTACCTTCACTACCTTCATCCGTGCCCCGCAACCAAGCTTTCGCTTGTCCTACACCGACATGCCAGAATCGATCCCGACATTGCTTTGTCCATAACATTACTCTCAAACCCGACTCCAAACCAGCTTAAATAGAAACTAAGAAAAATGCATCCACGCATTTCCCTCTTGGTCAAAGAAGAGCTTCAATGACTCCTTTTTGTTTCCTTCATCTTACCTATTGACTATCCTCAATGGATTTCTAACATCGTACCTGTCACTAAAGTGACGGGGGGACTTCGGATATGTACGGATTTCCGGGACCTTAACCTTGCTTGCCCAAAGGATGACTTCCCCCTACCTAGTATTGATCAACTTGTTGATCTCACTGTAGGCCATGAGATGCTTTCTCTCATGGATGGCTTCTCGATACAATCAAATTTTGGTAGCCCCGGCCGATCAACATAAAACCGCCTTCATTACTCCTTGGGGAACCTTATGCTATCGTGTCATGCCATTTGGCCTTAAGAATGCTAGTGCAACCTATTAGCGGGCTATGAATTACATTTTTCATGACATTATGCACACTATCCTTGAGGATTATGTCGATGATCTTCTTGGCAAATATAAACATCGCAGTGAACATCTCGATGTTTTAACCATTATTTTCGATTGCCTGTTACAATACTATGTTTGTATTCAACCAAAGAAATGTGTCTTTGGTGTCCTTTCGGGAAAACTCCTTGGTTTTATCATCTCTTTGCATGGCATTGAGGTTGATCCAGCAAAAGTCAAAGCTATCCTAGAAATGCCCCCACCCACTAACCTCAAACAATTACGTAGTTTGCAGGGCAAACTCCAATCTATCTGGCATTTCATCTCACAACTCTCAGATTGATATCAACCTTTCCATCATCTCCTTAAAAAGGATATTGTCTTTCAATGGAGCGAAGAGTGCCACCAAGCCTTTGAGGCTCTTAAAGCTTATCTCTTGCAGCCACCCATGCTTATCCCACCTCAGGACGATCGCCCTTTCTACCTTTACCTTTCTGCCACCGACCATGCTGTAGGAGCCATGCTCGCACATCGTGACTCTAAGCATCGAGAACAAGCAATTTATTACATAAGCCATACTCTTGTGGATTACGAGACTAGGTATACACACGTAGAAAATTTGTGCCTAGCCCTATCATTTGTGGCCACCAAACTCCGACATTACCTCCTGAATCACAAAACTTTTGTCATCACCAATGCTGACCCCATACATTATATGTATGTCAAACCTCATCTAAACCAACACATCACCCGATGGCTTATGCTACTCGCCAACCTCGACCTTGAGTTTGTACACCAAAAATTAGTCAAAGGACAAACTATCGCAAACCAACTCACGGAAGCACCTTTACCTGGGGAACAATTTACCAATTTTACTTTCCCTGATGAGCTCATCGCAACTCTTTCACTCAGTGATGTGTTGTATCTAATGACCCTCTTCTTCAATGGATCTAACTGCCAGCGTGGTGGAGGGGTAGGCATTGTTCTCATTCCTCTTGAAGGTGAACCTATGCCCCTTTCATTCATGCTTGATTTCCCCTACATTAACAACACGACGGAATACGAGGCCCTTGTTTTGGGTCTCCATGTTGTGTTACACTTAGGTGTGAAGTCTATTAATATTTTTGGTGACTCTCAATTGGTAGTCAATCAAGTTACGGGCATCTACCAATGTAAAAATGAGGAACTTCAAAAGTACAAACATTACGTGGATTCACTTTTGACCTTATTTACTCATTATTCTATCCAAACCATTCCCCACTCAACTAATAAATTTGTGGATACTATGGCTTGCTTGGCCTCGCAAATTCCTGCCTCACCAACTGACTCTGACATATTTTTCTTGGTCCAACAACTATTTGCCCCATCTTACTTAGTCCTGGATGTTTGTATGGTAAATAATGTATCTACTAATTCGCAGGATACCTGGTATCACCAATTTCACGACTACCTTACAACCTCTGTTCTCCCACCTGACCTTACTAGTAACGCAAAACGCACTTTTCTTTAAAATATTTCTCGTTATATCGTCATGGGGACTCCTCTATAAACGTGGCTTTGATGGCATCCTCCTTCAATGTCTAACCGGCGCGGAGGTCACCTATACCATCCAACAAGTCCATGATGGACTTTGTGGCGGGCACTTTAGTGGCCTTGCCATGGCCAAGCGGATCCTTCGCCTAGGATATTATTGGCCTACTCTCAATAAAGACTCCGTGAATATGTTAAGCGTTGTGTTATGTGTCAACAACATGCCAACCTTTAACATACTCCTAGCCACCTGCTTACAGTGTCGCACGAGATCTTTATCCTTTCTCACAATGGGGTTTAGACCTTATTGGTGAGATTCACCCACCTTTTCACAACGTCACCATTGGATAATTACAGCAACCAAATATTGCACTAAATGGGTGGAGGCCATTCCACTCATTTCAACAAAAAAGAAAAAATCGTAGAGTTCATCAACCATCACATTATCTCTGCCGCTTTGGTGTTCCTCATCACCGATAATGTATAATGGAAAATCTTTCAAAAATAAGTTGTTACAAGACCTTTGTGACAAATTTGGTATCAAACTTAGCTTCTCATCACCTTACTATCCACAAGCAAATGGTCAAGTTGAATCTTCTAACAAAACCCTAACCAAAATTCTCATGAAAGTCGTTAACGATTCTGGAAACAATTGGTCTGATCACATCCCCTTTACCCTTTGGGCTTATCATACTAGCATTTGTACCTCCACTAATGCCACACCATTCTCTTTGGTATATGGTACCAAGGTTGTCTTGCCTCTCAAAATACAAATCCCTCCCTAAGAATATCTCTCCAGATATTCTCACCAATGATGATTTCCGCCAAGAGCGGTTAGCCCTATTAGAGCTTCTTGACGAGCGTCGCCTTACAGCTCTTGACCACTTTAAAATCTATCAAAAGCACATCAAGCGTACTTATGATAAGTGAATTCATGAGTGTACCTTTCAGATTGGTGATCTTGTCCTAAAAGAGAATCAACATGTGACCAAACTAGAAAAGAGCAAACGTGGAAAATTTGCTCCTAATTGGATTGGGCCTTACATTATCACTCACACTTACGGATCAGGAACTTACCGTTTAGCTTCGCTTAATGGTAAACCCGAGCCTAAACCCCTTAATGCCTTGCATCTCCGACCATTCTACTATTGAATTTAGTGTTACATCACTTCTTATCTACCTTGCGCTTGTCCTCGAGCTCATTTACCACCTCATACGCTTTGTTTCATGCATCTCAAAGTAGAATCAACCTCACGTGGTTTGATCATCACCTCCTCTTAAAGATGCCTTCCCCTTTTTAGTCCGGTCCATGACTTAAAAGTATCAAAATAACACGTTCTCAATTATACAATTATGAGATATTCTTGAGTCAAACTTCTGTAAAACTATATGCTTCATGCCAAATGGATTTCTAGACCTCTAAGTTATACATAGACTACTCCTCAAAGGACACTATGTGCAAAGCCACATCTCGCTATTATAAATAGACTGCTCCTCGAAGGACAAATATACACAAAAGCCACATCTCGCTACTATAAGTAGATGCTCCCTCGAAGGATAGCTATACAAAGTCAGCCTCTATCAGAAGCTTCTCGCATTGATCAGCTTCGTGAAGACCTCAAGAACAACAAAATGCATATCCCATATAGACTTCCCACACCGATCAGTCTATATCCTAATAAATAAAAGCAGTATTCAAAAGTACTTTTGAGCCATGGACTTGTCTATTTTGGTTTGGTTCTCTTTCGTCAGAATAATCACCTTATAACAAGTTCTCTGCGCCCCAACTATACCATCCACCTCACCTCACCATTCTTTAAAAAACAAAACTCAAGGGACGTGATGTATATCCGATATATTGTGATTATACAACTCTTTTCACCTATCGACTTCTCGCCTATAAGAGGTACCTAGGGATTCAAACTCATCCTATGATAATACGTGATTTGTTTAGCATTTTTTCAACTATGGGACATTTTTGCCTCTTTTACCCGAATCTGGGATTATATGTTGACCTTAATCGGAAACGGTTCCCTTATGCTTGGGTAAGTGTTTCACTCGGAATGTTTCAGCTTTTTGGGAATAGAGTTGCTTCTATCCTTTCATTCCTTTTAGAAATAGATAAGGGTTAGGGCTAGGAGGAATACCTGTTGAATGTCGAGATGGTGTGCGCGTACCGTAGAGAGAGATCAGGTTGATTGTGAAGAACTCCTTTTTGTCTTGGAAGGACTACCTACAAATAAGAATACAAGACCACAAGATTTTGATTAGACAATAAATGAGGGAACTACCTTGGGCCCAGGAAATATAACACTTCCTTTCGAAGGTGGTCAGTTCCCCTGCTAATATGAATTAACATGAAATATTGTAAAATAACAATTTAATTGCTTCGTTGAAACAGGTAGGGGGAAAGGCTGGTTTCTGGTTTTGAGTCACAATAACCGATACTGGTTTCTGCTCTAACCGATATCGGTGGGGGCTATGTTTTAGGGACTTTTGGTGAGGGTCGGTTGTAGGGTGGTTGTGTTGTTTGTAAGGCTAGTATATGAGCGGGATTAGGTAACGGGGTGATGAGAGGTAAATGAATGATAGTTAGATATAATGTGTTGCTGGGTGGTAGATCTAGGAATGGATTTATGACGGCTGTGATTCAAAAGTCTAAGAAATATTATTAAAGAGAACACACAAGATGTAGCTTACTGGTTATTGACGAGGATGCAGGTCCGAGAAGTGTAATGACAAAGGTAGAACTCAGGTAGGATGGCCTGACACTCAGAAGATGAGATATCTCCCTCCCGATGATCAGATGAGTATCACAGGGCTCTGATTATTCAGTTGCAGTCTTGGGCTTGGTCTCCTTCGCTGCAAACTCTTCTTGTCTCTTCACTTGTCTCTTCACTTGTCTCTTGCTTGGCTCAGCAAATCCGGATTCTTTTTATCGCTTCTGATGATCCTGATTGATCCAAAAATCCTTCGACCTTTGTTTCTGGTTAGGGAGCCCATTTACAGGGAACCGATGGTGGTTACGTAACCGATGGCGGTCGAGTAGGAACCGGTATCGGTCCAGGTCAAAGTGGGCTATTTTTAGTAAAATAGCCAACTTTCCCTCCTTTTCTCCCGAGGGATTAGTTGCGGGCTTGGTCAAGTGACTAGAAGGTCGGTTTTGGGTGCGAGAAAGGGGTCATTAGTCATGGGTGTGGATGTAGACCAAGTTATAGGTCTTAATTAGATTAGTTTAGGGTTAGGCCTAGGTCATGATGAGGTGGCAAAATGAGGTGGCAGGTAAGGCGATGTGGATTTATTAATTATAAGATAATTAATAAATAATTGTGTAAGGTTTAGGTGGTGAGGTTAGGTTGCGAAATGAGATGCGGGTCACAAGGGGTCGTAAGACACAAATTTGGTGTCTACATTAGCCCCTTATTGTCATGTAGTTTGTTTTGTAAAGCTGCACGGACAATAATATGAAGTGGTTTCCCCTGTTAAGGGTATAGGTAATCCCCCTCAAATCTATCACAGATTGAGATAGCGTGAAATCAGGGATAGGGTTGATAAAGGGTAAATGGTGTGGAGATGATGGTGAGGTGGTGAGGTAGGTCCAAAGAAGTAGACGCACGTGGAAATGCATTAGTGCGACTAGGGTACATGATTTGATGAGCAAACCAGCAATGCATAGGCAAAGGTCGATAGTTTATCCAAACAAGGGTGATATAATCCTGGTATCCAAGGCATAGGAAGTAGCTCCAGGGTATATAACGGGTAAGGTACAGGAACGTTTGGGCATGTTCGGCAGTACCAAATGGTTGGTTTGGTTGGGATAAACGTCACGGTCTAAGTCTAGGCCAAGTTGGTCGACAGATCAAGTCAAGGACCCTAATCATGCTAAAACATGAACAGGTGAGCTCGAGTGAACAAAAGTTACATGATGGGTGGATAAAAGTGTATGTTGTTGATGTTGGGCGAGGTATTTAAGTGGTACGGCCTTGGGTCGGGCTGATTGATGAGTGAGGGCCGTGGGTCGGGCCAAGTTGGTGGGTTGTGGCCTTGGGTCGGGCCAAATGGTTGGGGTGAGGCCTTGGGTCGGGCCAAATGGTTGGGTTGCGGCCTTGGGTTGGGCCAAATGGTTGGGGTGAGGCCTTGGGTCGGGCCAAATGGTTGGGTTGTGGCCTTGGGTTGGGCCAAATGGTTGGGGTGAGGCCTTGGGTCGGGCCAAATTGTTGGGTTGCGGCCTGGGTCGGCCAAAATGGTTAGGGTGAGGCCTTGGGTCGGGCCAAATTGTTGGGTTGCGGCCTTGGGTCGGGCCAAAATGGTTGGGGTGAGGCCTTGGGTCGGGCCAAATTGTTGGGTTGCGGCCTTGGGTCGGGCCAAAATGGTTGGGGTGAGGCCTTGGGTCGGGCCAAATTGGTTGGTTACGGCCTTGGGTCAGGCCAAATGGGTTAACAAAGGGGTTGCAGCAAAGGTTGATATAGGCGATGTTTGTGAGAAAGGGCGATTAGTAAATAGGGGCAGAAATTGGGGGAAAAGTTGGAATAAAACCGATGTCGATTATCTATGACCGATATCGGTTAGGGGACCGATACCGGTTCCTTAGGGCATAATAAAACCGATATCGGTTATAGGTCAAAAACCTATAAAAAGAAAAATACGGCCTGTCATTGTCACATTTGCAATTTGAAAACCGATTTGAGTTGTCTGAGGTGGATTATTGAGATTGGAGCATTTGTTGGTTGAGGTGGCACTATTTGAGTGGAGGAGTGAGTGATTAGTGGGCCCGAGTGAGTAGGAGGCAGCAGTTGATTGGTGGAGGACCCAGCAGAGGGGAGTTAGAGCCATGGCACAGCCAGGAGGAGCAGGAGGTGCTGGACCAGCTGGACCACCACCACCCATCCCACCACGATGACGTGTCGTCATACCGGTAGGTTCGAAACCCCTCATTGTGTGGATTTGAGTATATTATGCTGTATTTGGGTTTTGGGTAGGAATGTTAGATTTTGATAAAATAATTAATAAATAGAAATGATTTGAAAAAAGGAGAGGGTAGATAGGTTAAATAGGCCAAGGCGGCTGGGTGGGTAGGTTTTTAGGGTGTTTGGGCGGGTATAGAGGGAGAAATAGGAAAAAATGGATTTGGGGGGCGTGGGGTTCGGCTCCAAAATTTTACAGCGACCGATGTCGGTCGCTAAGCGACCGGCATCGGTCATGAAATTTTTGTGGACGGAGTTTTGTGAGTGACCGGTGTCGGTCGTATAGCGACCGGCGTCGGTGAAGAGGACCGGTGTCGGTCATAAGTGACCGGTACCGGTCCTTAGTTATTTTTATTTTTGTTGGTTTGGGTTTTGTTGTTGGTTTGAATTTTTGGTTGTTGTTTGGGTGTTTTGGTATTATTTGGGTTGTTCGTTTGGGTGTTTTGGTATTGTTTGGGTTGTGGTGGGGGTGTTTTGGTATTGTTTGAGTGTTTTGGTATTGTTTAGGTGTTTTGGTATGGTTTGGGTTGTGGTGGGGGTGTTGTGGTATTGTTTGGGTTGTGGTGGAGGTGTTTTGGTATGGTTTAGGTGTTTTGTTTGTTTGGGTGTTGTGGTATTGTTTGGGTGTGTTGGTATGGTTTGGGTGTGTTGGTATTATTTGGGTTGTTCGTTTGGGTGTTGTGGTATTGTTTGGGTTGTGGTGGGGGTGTTTTGGTATTGTTTGAGTGTTTTGGTATGGTTTAGGTTGTTGTTTGTTTGGGTGTTGTGGTATTGTTGGGTGTGTTGGTATGGTTTGGGTGTGTTGGTATGGTTTGGGTTGTGGTGAGGTGTGAAGAGGGAGGGGATATCGTAGAGGTTTTAGGGTAAGATAGGTGGGTGTAGAGGGTATAAGTAGATGTTGTGATAAAGAGTAGGGCTAATGTAGTGAGTTGGTTTTGCAGGCACGTCAGCAGCTGACGATGTGGGACAGGATGCCCCCACTGTTGAGACGGATGCGGCCACACGTGTCCAGCATGCGTGGGGTATCATGCGCGAGGTGGGACTCGGCGAGTCCAGCTGATCAGAGCGATTGATAGGGATCACAGTTTGATGGTCGCCCTCATCGAGAGATGGGATCCGGCGACCAATGTGTTCCATCTCCCGACTGGAGAGATGACCATCACATTGGAGGATGTGTATCGCATCCTTCGATTACCGATTGATGGAGAGGCAGTCTTTCAGGTTGACGTTGAGACAGCCATGGACAACATCCTACATGTATTCGGGGATGCAGCTGCGCTACTGACATATCACAGCGTGAGTATCACGTATGGGGATATGTACCGAGCCCACCGCCATGAGACACGGCTTGCCGTGCTGATGATGATCGGGATCACCTGCTTCGCCCTCCCAGACTCAGAGGGAGGCCACTTTCCACGGGCGCTTATGGGGTGCTACATGAGATGGTGGAGGAGCACACATGTTATGCTTGGGCACCAGTATACCTGGTGCAGTTATACCGAGAGCTGTGGGGCTATCGCCGGATGAGGCGATTCGGGATTTGCTCGACGTTTTTACTACACTGTTGGGCATATGAGCATATCATATGCATTAGACCAGTAGGGCTGCCCCAGCAGCCAGGGCCACAGGTCATCTATAGATACGGCTTTCAGAGGTGGTTGGGGGTCGTGGGCCAGCCACGAGCAGTGCTTGCAGGGCTGGGACGTCACTTATTACAGACATATGTTAGAGGGCCTGACAGCGGTAGATATTGTATGGAGACCGTATAGAGGTCATCACCCCATGGAGGAGCCCGATCACAGTTGCAGTGGATCCAGTATACATTCTGGATAGCGGGACGGAGGCCGGAGAGTATGAGCGGATACCCCTGGAGAGGGTACGACGACAGCTTGGGCTACGACAGGATGAGCCACCTCCCTTCCCTCAGTACTCGGAGGGATGATGTAGAGGCTCCACTGCCTGCACCACATCCTATGGACCCAGATTGGGCAGCGAGAGAGCAGCGAGAGACAATACGATGGGCGACGCCGGCATGCACGATCATTTTTAGTATGGTGGGCGGGAGAGAGAGAGCTGCGAGATAAGCACAACCCGCACAACTGAGACTTGGCATGTTTAGAAGTAGAGAGGACCAGCTCGAGGCTAGGTATAGTTATTACGAGGGCAAACTGCACGCACACAGCACGAATAGGTGTCTTACGAGGGCGGTATTAGCCCAGCTCGAGTATACGAGCACGAGCACGAGCACCACACCCACCAAGGCACCACACGAGTGCAGTACCACGCCCCACCACCACGAGCACCACCAGCGGCACCAGCACAGGCACAGGGGGCACTGGTATTAGGTGTCAGGGGACCAGCCCCAGCACCTACGGTGGCTCGAGATCGTTATATGGAGGCTAGAGCGGAGGCCCGGTACTATCAGGATATTCTTGATGGTACCGGGGCTGATTATCAGCCATATGCGGCACATAGAGCAGAGACCTCTCGGAGCCAGAGATCTCGGAGGAGTGCAGGCCACGGCCGGTGGAGTGCATGACGAGGCGAGAGGCGAAGCACGAGGACCAGCGAGAAGACAGCAGAGGGGGCGGTGGAGAGAGCTGAGGGGTCCCTGCATATTTTTGTATTGGTTCATTGGATATGGGCACCGGTCTGCAAACCGGTTATGTTTATAGAGGCCTACGTGCCTACATATTATGTATTCATTTATTCATTCATTCATTTATTGTATATACCGGCCTGCGAGCCAAGTACGGGTTATATACGGATTGATCCGGCTGCGAGCGAGCGAGGATGTTTTGAGATGAGAGACCGGCTGCGAGCCGAGTCGAGATTATGGATGATTATTGCGGCTGCGTGCGGCTTTGTATTAGTATGAGCTCACAGAGGTCCCTTTGCAGAGCACATTGTATATTTGAAACTTTGTATATATATAGATATGATGATTTGACCCACTTGTTGTGCGTAAAAATGTGTTAAGTGTTTTGAAAAATGGTTTGTGATATTTAATGTATGATGAGTTTGATTTACATGGTGTTATATATTAATGATGTTGATGTCTTTTGTTGATGGGATGTATGTATGTATATATAAATGATGAGTTTAATTGACATGTTGTGTTTATGAAATGTTTGATGTGTTGTGTTGTTTGGTTTGTGAAATTGAATGTATGTAGCTGCTGAATTGGATCCAAATGGTGTATAGATTGATGGTTTTTGATATTATTTGTTGATGGCTTAGTTGTTTTTGTGATATGGATAGATGATGTTGATGAAATTGTGATGAGATATGGATTTGATGAAAAATTTATAGATAATGGTGTTGTTTATGCAGGAAAAAGGGACGGCGCCACAAAAATTTACAAAAACGAAGAAACAACTTAGGTTTAAGCAACAAGGGGTATATGACCGACATCGGTTGTGTAACCGATGATGTCGGTATATATATGACCGATATCGGTTACATAATCGATATCGGTTATGGAAGAATTATTTCCCTAAAAATAGAACTGCTGGGTTGGCAACTTAAGTTCTTATTTTAAGCATTCTTATTTTTAGAGTCATGCAACAAGTTAAATACGCGATTGCGACACTTTTTGACTACTGAGACAGGTAATTGCATGAGAGAATTGAGTGATAAGGAGAAAAGAGACAGGGAAAATCAATGTGAGCTGAGATTCAGAAGGCAAAATGGTAAGTTAGATTTGAAGAGGGTGGTGAACATGGCAGAACGAGGAGAAGCATCCAGCAGGCAGGGACGAGAAGGAAGACAAGTGCCATCTCAAGCTGCTGCAGCCCAAGAGGTAAACGTCGTGGTTGTAATTTGATTCTTGCATGTTGTGTGAATAGTATGATGGAGATTAAGTAGATAGAGATGAGAAAGAAAAGGTGATAGGCAATGATTCGGGATAGGGTGAATGTGATGGGGAAGGTAGTCAGGAGTGTCGGGTATGTTTGTATGTACAGAGAGGGATAAACGATCAAATTATTGTCATAGGTGGTGTTTTTAGGCAGGGTGTGTAAAGTCGATATTGACCGATATCGGCTTAAGATAACCGGTATCGGTTGTGGAACCGATACCGGTTATCTAAAACCGATGCCGGTTACTGCAGGAATTTCCAGAATGTGAGAAAGAACCCTTGGGAATTTGAGTTATTGATTGGCTGTGTGTCGTTTTGATGTGTGCAGGCGGAGGCAGGGTTCAGGATGAACGATACTGTGCCAGCGCTGTTGTCACGAATCTGAGCGGATGTAACACCAGCTGAATGGACATTGATAAATCATTTGGGGTTAAGTGGAATCCACTATTATTCACGAATCACACGTAACCATGCTATGTTACAGGCGTTGATTGAGAGATGGAATCCAGACAGGAATACCTTCTATCTGCCAACAGGGGAGATGACAGTGACATTGGAAGATGTGTTCCATATTTTGAGACTCCCAATTACAGGAAGACCAGTATATCAGGCATTACCTAGCGCGGCACGGGGAGCGATAACAACAGTATTTGGTCCATACGCACGAGATTTGACACAGCGAGGTTTGACATTCACGTATGGTATAATGTATGCAGCGCACCCTGAGGAAACAAGGTTAGCAGTGATATTAATGATAGCGGTTGGATATTATGCGTTACCGAGGGCGGATGGGGGAAGATTTCCAAAAGCATTGATGTGTGTTATTTGGGAAATGATAGAAAGGAACGTGACTTTTGCATGGGCACCTGCATATTTGGCGGAGCTATACAGGGGTTTATGGGCGTGTAGACGAAATCACAGGATGACACTGGATTGTTCATTTTTATTACATTGTTGGGCCTATGAGCACATTATTTGTGTGCGACCAATAGGCCGACCCATCCAGTTGGGAGAGACCGGAGTGCAGAGGTTGGGATTCAGACGATGGGTCCAGATAGAACAAGAGGCAAGATCCCAGGCCGTGACGGGTGACATTGAGTATTATAGGCAGGTATGGGAGATGGTGACGATGGCGGATATCTGTTGGAGGCCTTACGGGAACTATATGGTAACAGAGAACATAGCTGAGGAGTTGAGGGGTGTAGAGCGATTGAGGTGGATCGCGGGGCACAGGCCAGGTGAGCATGAGAGGATTCCTCTAGATCGCGTGCGGCGACAATTTGGATTTGTGCAAGATATACCCCTGGATTATAGACCATATATGAGGATCGACGCCGAGGCAGCATTCTCACCTCCCCGGCCAACACCTCCAGAAGGACCAGAGGAGATAGCAGCCCGATCGCGGGGGTAATGGATGCGAAACAACAAAGGCCTATAGATTATGGTGGGTAACAGAGCTATGAGGGGTACGTGATCATCCTGACATAGCTATGATTACAGTGGAGAGAGATCGTCTGCAGAGTTTAGTTCATCAGCTCCAAACGCAGGTGAATGAGGCAAGAGGATTGTTAGCGGTTGCGGAGTCACGGGCAGAGGGACTAGAGGCGAGATACCTCCATGCGAGGGAGCGTATTCATATGTTACAGGAGAGATTGGCAGATCAGTGGGCGGTACCAATAGCCGTGGTACCTTTGAGGACAGAGAGGCCCGGCGAGAGGCGTCGACGATCACGATCATCACCTGGTTCGGGATGAGGCGTGAGGGTCTAAATAAATGTTATCGAGGTATAAGAATAAATAAGGATGCCGACCTGCGTGTCGATGATAGAGAAGATGTATTTGTTTAACATCTAAATAAAACTGAATATGTATGTTGATTTGAGTTACGATAATAATAAGAATGTTTGTGTTTTGACTTTCGGTGTTTTGAAAAAGGATAAAGAGGAATGTGATTAAAATAGAAATACACAAAAATATTTATATTTACCACACATGATAAGTTATGGTAGGGGATGGTCGAGCTAACCTTGGGAGACCCCATGTCTCCAAAGTGCTGCCTACATAGCCCATTGCACAAAGCAAGGAGGGGCCTCAGACCGATGTAGTTCTCCCTTAAGACCAGGGAGAGGTGAATTCAGGAAATTTAGGTATGGTTAGGCAATTTGTTGGTTGGTAAAAATATTGATATTGATATTGGTAGGGTAATGTTGTTGGTGTTGGTAATGAATTGGTGATTTTGGAATAGGTAGAAGTGAAGCGAAAGTTAGCCTACCCAAGTGGTAGGGAACCATGTCCTGATTAAGATCAACACATAATCCTAGATTCGAGTCAAAGAGGAAAAAGTTACTCCGTAGTTGAAAAGAGCTAAACAAACCACATATTAATGCAGGATGAGCTTGAACCCCTAGGTACCGTGCATAGACGAGAAGTCAATAGGTGAAAAGAGTTGTATGATCACAATATATCGGGTGTACATTACGTCCCTTGAGTTTAAACAAATGGTGAGGTGAGGTGGATGGTATAGCTGAGGCAGAGAACTTGTTACAAAGTGAGTGTTCTGACGAAAGAGAACCTACCCTAAATAGACAAGTCCATGACTCAAAAGTTCTTTTGAATGTGGCTTTTATTTTACTGAATATAGACTGATCGATGCGGGAAGTCTACAAGGGATATTGATCGTACTATTCTTGAGGTCTTCACGAAGCTGATCAATGTGAGAAGCTTCTGATAAAGGCTGACTGTGTATAGTTGTTCTTCAAGGGAGCAGTCTATTTATAGTAGCGGATGTGATTTTAGTGCATAGCTGTCCTTCGGGGGAGCAGTCTATATATAATAGCAGCAATAGTTTGGCATATAGCTGTCCTTCGAGGGAGCAAATATATATAATTTAGAGAGCCAGATGTCCTTTTGGCGTAAAGCATCTAGTTTGGTAGAAAGTTTGACTCAAGAAAATCTCATAAGCATATAATTAAGAATGTGTCATTTTAATACTTTGAAGTCATGGACTAGACTAAAAAGGAAGGCATCGTTAAGGGGAGGTGGGAATCAAACTATGTGAGCTTGATTTGATTTGTAAGATGTAGGAAAAAAGTTTATGTAACAGTAAATGAGCTCAAGGGACGAGCGGTAGGTAGATAAGAAGTGATATAACACTAAATTCAATAGTAGAATGGTCGAAGATGCAAGAGACATTAAGGGGTTCGGCTCGGGTTTACCATTAAGCGAAGCTAAACGATAAGTGCCTGATCCATAAGTGTGAGTGATTATGTAAGGCCCAATCCAATTGGGAGCAAATTTTCCACGTTTGCTCTTTTCTAGTTTGGTTACATGTTGATTCTCTTTGAGGACAAGATCACCAACCTTAAAGGTACGCTCATGAAGTTGCTTATCATAAGCACGCTTGATGCGTTTTTGATAGATTTGAAGGTGATCAAGAGTCGTAAGACGACGCTCGTCAAGAAGCTCTAATTGGGCTAACCGCTCTTGGCGGAAATCATCGTTGGTGAGAATATCTTGAAGAGATATTCGAGGAGGGTATTTGTATTTCAAGAGGCAAGATAGCCTCGGTACCATATACCAAAGAAAAAGGTGTGGCATTGGTGGAGGTACGAATGCTAGTACGATAAGCCCAGAGGGCAAAGGGGATGTGATCGTGCCAATTTCTTCCGGACTCATTGACAACTTTCATGAGAATTTTGGTTAGGGTTTTATTAGAAGATTCGGCTTGTCCATTCGCTTGTGGATAATAGGGTGATGAGAAACTAAGTTTGATACCAAAGTTGTCACAAAGGTCTTGCAACAACCTATTTTTGAAAGATTTTCCATTATCTGTTATCAGGCGATGAGGAACACCAAAATGACAGATAATGTGGTGGTTAATGAACTCTACAATTTTTTCTTTTTTAGTTGAAATGAGCGGAATAGCCTCCACCCATTTTGTGTAATATTCGGTTGCTGTGATTATCCATCGATGACGTTGCGAAGAGGACGGATGAATCTCACCAATAAGGTCTAAACCCCATTGTGAGAAAGGCCAAAGATCTCGGGACTTTGCATGGCGGTGGCTAGGAGTATGTTGAAGGTTGGCATGTTGTTGACACATAACACAACGCTTAACATATTCGTAGCAATCGTTATTGAGAGTAGGCCAATAATAACCTAGGCGAAGGATTCGCTTGGCCACGGCAAGGCCGCTAAAATGTCCACCACAAATACCGTCATGGACCTGTTGGATGGTATAGGTGACCTCCGCGCCGGTGAGACATCGAAGGAGGATGCCATCAAAGCCACGTTTATAAAGGAGTCCCCCCATAACGACATAACGAGAAACACGTTTAAGAAAAGCGCATTTGCCGGTACTAGTAAGGGCAGGTGGGAGAACGGAGGTTGTAAGGTAGTCGTGAAATTGGTGATACCAGGTATCCTGTGAATTAGCAGACACATTATTTATCATACAAACAACCGGGGCTGAGTAAGATGGGGCAAAGAGTTGTTGGACCAAGACGAAAATGTCAGAGTCAGTTGATGAAGCTAGAATTTGCGAGGCTAAGCAAGCCATAGTATCCATGCAAATTTTTAGTGGAGCGAGGAATGGTTTGGATAGAATAGTGAGTAAATAAGGCTAGAAGTGAATCCACGTAGTGTTTTACTTTTAAATTTCCTCATTTTACATTGGTAGATGCCCATAACTTGATTGACTACCAATTGAGAGTCACCAAAAATATTGATAGATTTGACACCTAAGTGTAACGCAACACGGAGACCCGAACAAGGGCCTCGTATTCCAGCATATTATTAGTGCAGGGAAAATCGAGTCGGAATGAGAGAGGCATAGGCTCAGCGTCGAGAGGAATGAGAACAACGCCGGCTCCTCCGCCGCGTTGGCATTTGGATCCATCGAAGAAGAGGGTCATTGGATATGAATCCTCCCTGAGTGAAAGAGTGGCGATGAGTTCATCGGGAAATTAAAATTAAAAATTGCACCTCGGGTAAAGGGGCTTCTGCGAGTTGATCTGCGATGGTTTGTCCTTTGATTGATTTCTGGTGGACAAACTCAAGGTCGAGGTCGGCGAGGAGCATGAGCCATCGGGTGATGCGTTGGTTTAGATGGGGTTTGGCATACATATAATGGATGGGGTCCGTGTTGGTGATGACAAAAGTTTTGTGATTCAGGAGGTAGTGTTGGAGTTTGGTGGCCACGAATGATAGGGCTAGGCACAACTTTTCTACATGTGTATACCTAGTCTCATAGTCCACCAAAGTACGACTTATATAATAAACGGCTTGTCGTGATTCTCGGAGTCACAATATGCAAGCATGGCCCCTACAGGCGTGGTTGGTGGCGGAAAGGTAAAGGTAGAAAGGGGCGGTCATCCCGAGGTGGGATAAGCACGGGTGGCTGCAAGAGATAAGCTTTGAGAGCCTCAAAGGCTTGGTGGCACTCTTCGCTCCATTGAAAGTCAATGTCTTTTTTAAGGAGGTGATGGAAAGGTTGACATCGATCCGAGAGTTGAGAGATGAAACGCCGGATAGATTGGAGCTTACCTTGTAAACTACGCAATTGTTTGAGGTTAGTAGGTGGGGGCATTTCTAGGATAGCTTTGACTTTAGATGGGTCGACCTCAATGCCACGCAAAGAGATGATAAAACCAAGAATTTTTCCTAAAAGGACACCAAAGACACATTTCTTTGGTTGAAGATGGACAGAATATTGTAACAGGCGATCAAAAATAATGGTTAAAACATCGAGATGTTCACTACGATGTTTAGATTTTCCAAGAAGATCATCGACGTAATCTTCAAGGATAGTGTGCATAATGTCATGAAAAATGTAGGTCATAGCCCGCTGATAGGTTGCACCAGCATTCTTAAGGCCAAATGGCATTACACGATAACAGAAGGTTCCCCAAGGAGTTATGAAGGCAGTTTTATGTTGATCGGCAGGGGCAACCAAAATTTGGTTGTATCCTGAAAAGCCATCCATGAGAGAGAATATCTCATGGCCCATAGTGAGATCAAAAAGTTGGTCAATACTAGGTAGGGGGAAGTCATCCTTAGGGCAAGTGAGGTTAAGATCTCGGAAATCCGTGCATATCCGAAGTCCCCCCGTCGCTTTAGTGACAGGTACGATGTT
The DNA here is from genome assembly GCA_018340775.1 of Taxus wallichiana var. yunnanensis. NCBI lineage: Eukaryota > Viridiplantae > Streptophyta > Pinopsida > Cupressales > Taxaceae > Taxus > Taxus wallichiana. The sequence continues at coordinate 587,258,394 of CM031243.1, forward strand.
AGAAATCCATTGATGATAGTCAATAGGCAGGATGAAGGAAACAGAAAGGAGTCATTGAAGCTCCTCTTTGACTAAGAGGAAATGTGTGGATGCATTTTCTCAATTTTTGTTTAATTGGTTTGGAATCGGGTTTTGGGTAATGTTATGGACAACAATGTCGGATCAATTCTGGCATGTCGGTGTAGGACCAAGCGAAAGCTTGGTTGCGAAATCTGAACAGAAAATGTAGTAAAGGTGACCTGTTACGATGCGCTAAGGGATTGTCTGATCTTCACAATGTGAGGATCCTCCTCCGTGTGGATGTTGATTTCTATAGTAGACTCGTTCAACATGGTTTGAGTTTCAGATGGTAAGGCGCGTTGAATATAAGAGTCATCCGCACCAAGGTAAGTGAGGATGGAGTCATCATCCTGGCACTCAACAACGTTAATTGAAGGTGAGTCCTCTTCAATCATGTCTGGATACAGAAGGGGGATAGAAGAGGGGTCCTCATTATCGCGTTGATAAGTGAGAGGACCTAGGAAGATAGCATTTATGAAAAAAAAAGTTAGGAGGGATAGATTCGGGATCTATCGACTCTGTGGGTGACGAAGGCAAAATGGGTGATGATGGTTCGGTAGGGGTGACGTCGTCATCTTCTAGAAGACAACTGACACGAGGTTCCTTTGGTGTAAGTGTTCCCGGAAATCCGAGACCACTACGATCATTGTGCTTGCGAGTAGTTACAGGAATGATTGTATGTCGGCCTTGTTCATAAAGACCAAAACCAAAGCCTTTCCAAGCACAGCGAGTCAAGAAGGTAAGGGTGAAACGACGATTTGTCAGGTATTGAAAATCGGATTGGAAAGGAACCACACCAAGAGGAGGCTCAGGGGCAACGGAAGATGTGTCGACACCCCCATATGTTAGGTTAGTGCGGCAGTGAGGTGGTCCGTAGGGGATTACTTCCCCCACACGATGGTCATAGGTAGGATGTGCATGTACTGTCCGTACTCCCCGTGGGGTATGGAAAGAACTAACGTTGTATAGGCGATACTCCCCAACGTAAGGCGTTGAAAAACATCTACTAAGGGTGAGAGGTTGGGATGTTATCTCGGGAAAGGAAGTGATATTTGTAATGGCGGTTTCATTGGTTGAAGATGTAGGTACGTTGGACGTGGATGGTTGGGATGGATGAATGGGTGTCTTGACTGGTACAAGCACATCATTAGGGCGATATAACATATTGCAGGTTTTGAAGGGGGGAGGATCAACTTTTATGGTGTAAGACTTCCCCTCGTACTCAAATTTTATGCATCTATGTAAGGTTGAGGGAACGCATCCCATAGCCCGGATCCAAGGGTGACCTAGCAATATATTGTATTGGAACTCTCCCTCAAGGACATAGAAGAGTTCGGGTAAAGTACGTGGTCCTACACGAATGTTAAGGATCACGGTGCCTAAGGTAGAGGTAATAGCATCATTGAATGACCGCAACATGATGGGGTTGGCACACATGTAGCTAGAAGGGATATTCATTTGTTGGAAGGCTTTTGAAGAGATGATGTTTAGGCTAGCGCCCCCGTCGATCATAACATGACGTACCCGAATGTCCCGGACGTAAGCTGAGATGAAAAGAGCAGAGTCAGGATCTTCTATACCAAAGTCAACAATTTCGTCTTGAAACCGATCGCAATAGCTTGTTGTACAGAGACAGAAGTGGTTGGGGCGGTAGGTTGTTTGGTGAGGGAAGCAACATGATTGGGTGTTAGAATGGAGGTAACAGGCAGGGTTTCATTAGGTAAGACCTCGATCCCTTGAAGGATTTCAACGAGAGCTTGTCGATGAGATTCAGAAGTCTGAATGAGATCATACAGTGTCATTTTTATAGGTGATTGGTGAAGCTGTTTGATCATGGCTCGGTGGGAAACTCCATTAGAGACGGGGTAAGCGGGTCCACGAATAACCACTTTAGGTGGTGGTGCGATCGGGATGGTGGACGGAGAAAGAGAGGATGCAGGTGTGCTTTCTTTCACTTTCTCGTTGTTTTTCTGCGCTCGAGTAGCAACACTAATCATATTAATCTCGTGGACCTGAGATGAAGATGGTCGGGATAAATCATGGTCTTCGAGAGGTGGGGTTGTAATAATGATAGATATTGGTGAGGCGGGGACAGGTGGTATAGGAGAGGGAATTGAAGCTAAAGGTCTCTCCCTTCGTAAGTTGTCTTTCTTAACCTTTCTATCTGAGAGAGGTGACTGACGAAGGATGGCTTTTAAAGCTTTGCATCCCTCCACATCATGTCCTGGTGTGCGGTGATAAGCACAGATTTTAGACTCATCATAACCTATAGGTCGAGGTTTAGACGGGTCATAAGGTCTAAGTGGGGGTAGAGAAATGGTCGCATTCTCCACCAACATAGCAAGGATTTTGGCGTAAGATCCTTTGAGTGGGTCAAAATCGAGAGGAGGATGAGGGTATTGATTGAGCAGGTTTTGGTAATGTTCGGGCATGGTTGGTTCGTACGGGTGGTGGTTTAGCCAAGGGGTGTTGACACGTGGTTTTAACTAAACGTGGTTTCTTTGGCGCAGGAGCTACGTTTAGCTGGTTAGATGATGAGGCTCCAGATAACGTGGTATCCAGAGACAATGGCGACAAAAGAGGAGTGACGGAAAACAAGTCCTTTGATGATGAAATTTGTTTAGGGTTGATGGGTGGACAGGATACGTGAGGTGACAATGTTGATATACCCTTAGATCTCTGTATGGGTGCAGAAGGCGTAGGTCGTTTTAAAGAAAACGCAGGAGGTATGATATATTGATGCAAGGTGGAGGGATGAGGTCCCAATATGGAAGGTAGGTGTGATGATGATGGTTTTAATTGTGATAGAGGCACGGATTGAGGTTGTCTCCTAAGTGGAGGGGCGGCTTTATTTTTGGATAAATCTAGTCGCTTAGGCGGGTGTGTTAGATTGGGTTGTAGATCAACGATTTTACGCTTGTTACTGTCCAAGTTAATGCACCAAACTAAACACAAAAACCTGAAAAACTCCAATGAAATTGATACCTGATGGATAAGATCCGAAGACGTAGACGGATGAGGAAGCCGATGTAGATAAGACGGGCGCACACGAGCAATTCTGCACAATAGATCCAAGTAACCTGCGAGACACCGATGCTTGACAAAAAAAGACCACGTTAAAAGATATTTAGGTGGACTGCCCGAGAAGCGGGTCCGGGAAGCGATAAGCTCCCTCGGCGGATGTCAGTCCACGTTTTCAATTAAGTAAAGAAGCATACATGATAAAAGATGTACGTACAAGACTAGATTTTCTGATCAAAGTAATAAACAGAATCTAAACAATAGGCAGAAAGCAACAGAAGACAGGGAACTGTGAAAACAAAGCTGGATTTGTGTTACCTGTGTCCTTTTACCTGTCTGCAGGATGATCGGCGTCGATTATGAGAATCAGCGTCGACTATTTAAAATCGGCGTCAATCGTTTAAAATCATTGTCGATTATTTAAATCGGCGTCGACTGGTCCAGATCCGAGACAGAATGTGAGAAGATTTGGAAATCGGAAAGGGAAGGCAAGATCGTTAACGTCCGCTGGATCCGCAGAGGCCGGAGAGATACCGACAAGGCTCTACCGTGTTGATGCGAGAATAGAGTCACCAGAAAATCAATGGAGACGTGCGATGTTGATGTGATAAGAACAGTAATGGTGCTCCTATCGTGGATTGATTTGGACAAGATCCGTTCTCATTTGATAGATAATGTTGACACTAGATGCGTAAAAATCTCTCGTTCTCTCTCTTTCACTGATGTGTTTCTTTCGCGATCCGTCTCTATTTTTTTTTCGTGTTCATGCGTGTATTTTTTTTTTTTCGTCCTCCGGCTCGAGTTCGGCTTCTATTTATAATCGGCGCCACTCCTAAAAATCGGCATCGACCGTACCGGTCGGCGCCCGATCACGGAAGCAGAACTCCCGAGGCGGCCAAATGAATGATTTCTAGAAAGATAAGAGTTATCCCTCCACCTCAAATATGGAAATATCCCGCTTGGGGAAGAGGAGAAATAGGGGTGATACATAGATAGGATAAATGTGGGGTAGATAAGTGGTTAGGATACATGTGAAGAGGTGTAATTAAATAGTTAATATTTAATTACTGATGGGTAAGATATAATGGGGTGAATTAAACTTAGAATAGGTGTTTAAATCACAAATCAAATAATATCCCAAGGGGATAGTGGTGACATAAACGTGCCCCAGGTTACCAGAGAGAGAAAACGCGCACAAGGGACACCGGATTGGATAATCAATTTTAGGTGTCTACATTTTGCCCCTTTTTGTCAAGTAACTTGCGATAAGCAAGGTTATGAGACAAAAACAAGGAGATGGAAGAAGGGAAGAAAAAGTGATGATGTGATCCCCCTCAAACTAGGGATGGGATGGATGATAGAACAAACGATCCCAAGTTTGAAAAAAGGTAGATGAAAATGCAGATGCCCCAGCTGGATGTCTGGAGTAGATCTGATCATTGATGACGTATAAAAATAGATAAAAAGGCAGCAACCTAAGGAACTCACATTGGTAGGGCAAACTAGATGGGTCTCATTGTGAGACGACGTTAGTACCTACAGACCCATGAGTGTAAGGAGGGCTGCAAAATGGTCAGCCTCTAAAGAGAAACACATTGGTAGGGACAACTAGACGGCAGTGCAAGGCGAGATGATGTTAGTGCCTACAGACCCGTGAACCCTAAGCGGCCAAAAAAGGTGAGTGTCCCATGCAAAGGGAACAAACTCGAAATGGATTGTAAGATTGACAAGATGTGCCGAAAGGTAATATTCAACGCACAATAATGATCGATGGGTAAATAAGCCAAGCATCAACATTATGGCTTTCGATATGGAAAATCGGCGATATAATGTAATGGTGACGACCCAAGTAAACGGCGTCGACCAAAAAATCGGCGCCACGACCAAACGTAGCACATATAAATATGCGAACGAAAACGTAAACGATTTATTTACACCGTGACGATTGATTCGAGAGAGTCAAAAATTGGATTTGAGCATCATGGAAGCTTCGAAGTGGTCGAAGCGAGGAGGACACGACTTGGGGTAAGTGGTTCTTCTTGAACCCGTTGTACTTAATTTTTTTTTTTGTTTGATTTTTTTGTTTGTGGGAGGCCGAGTCCGACTTATGTTTGGACAGTAATCGGGCGTCGATTGGTATAATCGACGCCGATTATGTTAAGCAGCGGCGCCGATTGGTATTAATCGGCGTCGACTAGAAATAAACGACGCTGATTTTATTAAATCAACGCGATTGTATAGACTTGTGAATAGATAAGATTTTTTTGTTTGTTTTTGTTTTGGATGTTCGATTTGGGTAAATATGAGACTAATATTGCTCTTGATGTCGTGGGAGTGCGAGCACGAGAGGCTCTACATATGAGGGATGCTATTCTCGAGTTACTAGAGACTATTCTCCCTGATGTGACTGATGCAGATTGGCGGCATTTAGAGTTAGCCGGCTCGGGGCTTTAGGTACTACGAGATGAGTGCCGTGAGATGTAGAGCTGATGCGAGCACTAGTGTGCGACGGTGGGATAGCCACACGTGCACTTTTTGGTTCAGGACGGGTGAGATGACCATCACCCATGAGGACATATATAGGATTTTGAGACCGCCGATCACGGGACCCGATAGAGATTACACCGCGAGAGCAAGAGCAGGGGGCCCTAGTTCGATTGTATAGAGATAGGGCGGATGATTCGAGAGATAGTTCTCTAGGGCAAGCGGATAGCTTCGCAGATATAGATAGGATAGCCCCAGAGCAGACGGATAGTTTTGATTCGAGATGGCGATATCCTATTTCACTCTACCGATTCGTGGAGGTGGGAGATTCCCACTATTATTATTAGATGCGTTTACGACATTCTCGTAGTTTAGCAGTGTTTTCTGCTGATGCTTTGATAGCTCAGATATATCACGAGCTATGGATGTACACCACTGGCCGGAGGACAGGTATTGATGTCGGGCCAGCTCCATTGCTTGGGCATATGAGCATATAAGCGGTGATCGCCATCCGGCTTCCTTGATGCCAGCAGCAATGGGGTGCTATTGATTATGGATTCCGGCGATGGCGGGCCGATATGGCCTCTGGGGATACAGGGAGATCGGCAGATTGGTATACTGAGCGTTTCAGGACGCTGACACCGGATCAGGTTATCTGGAGACCATATCGGGTATTTCCGACATGGGCTAGTTAGGATGCTCACTTGGTGGCATTGAGACGGAGCAGGGTGGTTAGGGGTCGCAGGCCTGATATGTGGGAGCGCGTCCCATTTATGCGGGTATTGAGATAGTTCGGCCTAGTACAGACAGTGCCGACTACTTACAGGCCTTATAGGCGAGATAACAGAGAGACTGATCTACCGATTTTGATCCCGGCAGATCCATTGAGAGAGGCCCCACCCTCCACAGACAGTGATGATGATGCTGGAGTAGGTGATGGTTATGCTGCATGGTATGCGACAGAGCTACCACGACATCTCCCGCATCTATAGGATGCCGACGAGGAGGACATAGCTACGATGCTTTAGATAGACTGGAGAGGAGAGCATGCCACCTTGACACGCAGACACATCGGTGGCTCTTGAGGAGATCGGGGCTCGGCAGCAGGAGAGAGTATGCCCTAATTTTGGAGAGAGACACCGCCGCCAGAGTGAGATACATCGATCCAGCAGAGGGATCGCTATTATCGACATGTGAGGCCCTCGGGCCAAATATGGGGAGACAGTACCATGTCCTGAGTCCGGCACACAGTGCACGACCCTAGAGCACCACCAAAGAAGCAGCCAGAAGCAGCAGCACCATTACGAGCACCGGTACCGTGAGCTTGAGCACATACCGCCTCTCTCACGAGGTGAGATACTATGAGGATGCCTTAGCGCAAGATGCCCCACATGTGCCTCGGTGCGGGGTGAGGAGGAGATCAGCGACGGCCACAGCGAGCGGGGCCTCAGGTGGAGGGAGCACCGGGAGAGACCGAGGTGGGCAGAGACCTCCAGCAGCAGGTGCGTCTAGCTCGATAGGCGGTGGCCAGGAGAGACAGCCTGGTCCAGAGGAGGGTGGAGGAGATAGTGTCCTCCATGCATCAGATTTTACTATATAGGGATTGATATATTGTTGTGATGTAGCCTCGATTGGAAGGCATCCCATAGATGGCTTGATTGAAAGCCACCCATTTTTGTTGTACAGACACACATGTATATATAGATTCATCATTTCATTTGTCATATAATTGTTCTCATGCTTTTGATTTTGATATACATGGATAGATGTAGCGTAATTGTGATGGATATAGATATAGATTGATAGATGATAAATAGATGTGATTGGATAGATGTAGACTTAGAGGATAGATAGATGTGATGTAATTTGACATGATTGGTATGTGGATATAATTTTGATGAAAAATAGATATAGATAGATGTAATGTAACTTGGATGTACAAGTTTTTAAATATTTTGATGGATAGATGGATAGATGTGATTGATGTATTCGGTATGTTTGAGATGTTAATTTAATTTTGATGAAAATAGATAGCCGATCCACATGTGTTGACACTACATGCTTTGATAGATAAGATGAAATTAGATAGAAGATAAATTTTGATTAGATTAACATGTGAAATGTCAATTCGATTGGATGAAAAACAAAGAATAATGGGGAATACTTTTCGCGAGAGCCAAGGATGTAATGAAAACGACCTTGACTAGAAATAAAGAAAATATATCCGATAAGAAAGAAAATGATAAGTTGGACTCCCAACCGTCCATAGATAGAATCTGGATAGGAAATCAAAAGATCATGCATGTAAGGCCCTATATGAGGTTAAAATAAACCTGACACTAACTAGCCGCAAAACAGATTTAGGAGGGAAACGAAAGGAGCAGTAAGTAAGTATCTTGTCGGAATTTACAAGGGACAGAATACATGTCCATACTGGGAAAATAGGATTCTCCATATGATCGACAAAAGGTCTTAAATCTCAGCTTCATGATTTCTGGCAGAAAAGCAAACTGATCAATGCGGGAAGTTTGCTTGATATGGAAAGACTGATCAATACGGGAAGTCTTTCAGTGATGCTAAAAAGTGTATAAACTGACTGAAAGGCTGATCAATTGCAAGAAGCCTTGAATATTTCTTTGAGAAATAGCCGTCCTTCAAGGGAGCGGTCTGTATTTTGAATTTTAATGATAGCCATCCTTCGAGGGCATGGTCTATATTTTTTTCTTTTTGATTCATTTGATAATGTATGGATAGCTGTCCTTCAAGGGATCAGTCTATCTTTTTGATAAGCATCTCTCTTTTTTTTTTTTTTTTTTTGAAAAGATTTTTGGAAGAAGCTGAGTTTAGACCTAGATAGATCAGATAGAGGGGAAGAAAACGTATAAAGAGCATGCACTCATGCCCCGAGTAGATCCGATTAAGATAAGCACTTGGGACAGATGAAGCGGTGATTAAGGTGTTCCTACCATGAGGAGGAACATATCCAAAAGAAAAATGCAATGAGTAGAGCCGCGATACTCATATTTAAGGTAAACAAGACAATAGGCGAAGAACCACATAATTTCGAATCACCATGAAAGTATATGACTGGTTGTTTAGACGAATGAAAGATCTGTCTTGCGACTAGATTTGTGTAAGATAGATTTTAACAATAGAAGGGCCATAGATGCAAGGCATTAAGAGGTTCCACTTCGGGTATACCATCCATGGAAGATAGACGATAAGCCCTAGATCCATATTTATGGGTGATAACGTACGGACCCATCCAGTTGGGAGCAAACTTACCACGTTGACTCCTTTCGAGTGTAGTGACATTTTGATTTTCTTTAAGAACAAGATCACCAATTTTGAAGTCACGGTGCTGCAAGTGCTTGTTATAAGCACGTTTGACACGCTCAAGATAGACTTGATGATGTTCAAGAGCGTTGAGATGCCGCTCATCTAATAATTCAAGTTGTGCTAGACGATTTTGACGATAGTCCTCATCGGAGATAAATTCTCTAAGAGAAACATGGAGAGATGGGATTTGGACTTCCAAAGGAAGAACAGCCTCAGACCCATAGATGAGAGAGAAGGGAGTAGCACCAGTAGGAGTACGGATGCTAGTCCGATAAGCCCAGAGAGCAAAAGGGATATGTAAATGCCAATCCCTACCAGCTCGACTAGTTACCTTTGCGAGGATATTACGCAAGGTTTTATTGGAAGCTCGGCCCGGCCATTAGCTTGAGGATAGTATGGAGAAGAAAAGCTGAGTTTGATATTGAAAGTGTCATGAGGGTTCTGCAAATCAACGTTTTTGAAAGACTTACCATTATCTGTGATGAGTTTGTGTGGGACACCAAAGCGACAAATGATGTGTTGATAGACAAAATCAACTATGGGTTTAGCTTTTGTTGAAGAAAGAGGGATAGCTTCCACCCACTTAGTAAAGTACTCAGTGGCAGTAATGATAGAATGATGACGCTGTGAAGAACGGGGATTGATAAGACCAATAAGATCAAGACCCCATTGCGAAAAAGGCCACAAATCCGTTGTAGGTTGTAAAGCTTGACTAGGGATATGTGTGAGATTGGAATGTTGTTGACACTTGACACATTTCTTAGTGTATTCACAACAATCTCGATTAAGAGAAGGCCAATAATATCCCAAACGTAAGATGCGTTTAGCTACAGCTAAGCCACTAAAATGTCCACCACAGATACCGTCATGGACCTCCTGGATAGCTTTAGATGATTCATGGGTTTTGAGGCACCGAAGCAAAATACCATCAAAGCCGCGTTTGTAAAGAATCCCGCCTAGAATAGTATAGCGATTAGCGCGTTGGATAAAAGATCTTCTACCATTGGAAGTCAGATCTGGAGGAAGCACCGAATGAGATAGATAATCAACAATGCTGATACCACTCATCCCGAGTATGGGTTGTGACAAAGATGGATTGAAGTTAGTTGCCTAAGATGAGATGGTTGGTCTAATCGTTGCATGACCCACATAAAGTCGCGAGTCCTTGGTAAAAGGTGGGATGAAGTGAGGCTAACGGCTTAAGCCATCAGATCTGTGAATCGATTCGCAATGCGAGGAATAGCTTGATAGTGAATTTATCGAAAGATTGGAGTTGAGCAAGAACGATGTCACGATATTTTTGAAGGATATCATTCTTGCATTGATAGACACCCGTGACTTGATTAACGATGAGTTCAGAATCACCAAAGATGTCAATATGACGAGCACCGAGATTAATGGCATTTTGAAGACCCAAGACAAGAGCTTCATATTCAGCCATATTATTGGTGCACTCAAAGTTCAATTTGTGTGCGATCGGATAGGCATACCCCAAGGAGGAATCATCATGAAACCCGCACCTCCCCTCGCTGCAATGGCATTTGAATCCATCAAAGAAGAGCTTTATTTTAAATGGAGATAGACCAAAATCAATTTGTTGGATATATTCATCGGGGAATTGAGCAAGGGGGTTTTGAGTGTCCGGAAGAGGAGCATCAACTAATTGATCTGCAATAACCTGACCCTTGATAGACTTTTGCGGGATAAACTCGAGGTCAAATTCTGTCATAAGCATGAGCCAACGAGTGATACGATCATTGTGATAAGGCTTCGCATGAATTGTCTTGAGTGGATTGACACTTGTGACAATGTAAGTTTTGTGATTAAGGAGGTAATGACGAAGCTTAGAAGTTGCGAAGAAGAGAGCACAACACAGCTTTTCAGCTTCGAATAACGTGTTTCATACTCATGGAGGGTGTGACTGATGTAATAGACGGCTTGTTCTTTACCACAAGTGTCCCGATGCGAGATCATGGCTCCCAGAGCATGGTCAGTCACAGAGATATAAAGATAGAAAGGCTCCCCCTCGCGTGGAGGTGTAAGCACAGGTGGGGAAAGAAGATAAGCTTTGAGATCATCGAAGGCCTTTTGGCAATGTTCATCCCATTCAAAATGAACATTCTTACGGAGGAGATGATGAAAAGGTTGACAACGGTCCGACAATTGTGAGATAAAACGACGCACTGATTGAAGACGTCCTTGGAGACTGCGGAGTTGCTTTAAATTAGAAGGGGGAGGCATCTCAAGGATAGCTTTTATTTTTGCGGGGTCCACTTCAATACCCCTAATGGAAATGATAAAACCTAAAAGTTTACCAGTGAGAACGCCAAACACGCACTTAGATGGATTTAGACGAAGACAAAAGTGGATAAGCCTCTCAAAGAGAGGTGCAAGGATGAAAAGATGATCCTGACGACGTTTGGATTTACCGAGGAGATCGTCAACGTAATCTTCCACAGTTTTTTGTAAGAGATCATGGAAGATGTAGGTCATTGCTCGCTGATAGGTTGCTCCTGCGTTCTTAAGACCGAAAGGCATGACACGATAACAAAAGGTCCCCCAAGGAGTTATGAAAGAAGTCTTATGTTGGTCTTCTGGTGTGATGAGAATTTGATTATATCCAGAGAAACCATCCATAAGAGAAAGCATCTCATGACCCGCAGTTAAATCCACGAGTTGGTCGATATTAGGTAAAGGAAAATCATCTTTTGGACAAGCAAGATTAAGATCCCGGAAGTCGGTACAAATTTGAATTTTCCCAGTAGCTTTAGTTACTGGTACTACATTGGAAACCCATTGTGGATAATCGATGGGTTGGATGAAGTTAGCCGAGAGCAAGCGCTGCAATTCTTCTTTAACAAGAAGGGCTACTCTAGGGTGCATTTTACGTAATTTTTGTTTAACTGGTTTGATGTCGGGAAGAGTAACGATATTGTGGACCACAATATCGGGATCGAGTCCTGGCATATCCTCATATGTCCAAGCAAAGGCTTGACGATGGTTGGAAAGAAAAGTGGTAAAATCTCCTAACTCCTGTGGATTAAGGGATTGGCCGACCTTAATGATGCGAGGGTCTTCAGAAGTCCCTATATTAAGGTCGACAGTGGCTTCGTTGAGAAGCGTAGACGTGTCAGAAGGAATAGTCTTGGGAAGATATGAATCCTCTGCCCCGATAGGTGAGGACAAATCATCATCCGCACATGGATAGTGTTGATAGTAGGAGAGTCGTCTCCAACTATTTCGTGGAAGATTAACGGTATGGAAGTGGACTTGTTGTTAGTCTTATAGGCTAAGCGGCCCTAAGGAAATGGTATTGATAAAAAAAAGTTGACGGGATGGAAATGTCATCGTCCACATCGAGTGATGCTTCGACTTAGCGGGAGAAGATGGTTCCTCAATAGGAAGAGGCTCATCGAGAATAGTGATGGTGGCTTTTAAAAGAGGTTTAAATCCTAAACCAAATTTTTGATGTGGCTTGAGAGTTGGAATGGACGTGAGGTCATGCACACCTTGTTCATATTTTCCTAGGCCAAAACCCTTCCACGCGCATCGATATAAATAATTTTTGCAAACGTGGATTCTCGTAGACAATCGAACCCCATTAAGTAAGGTTTGGTCCTAGGAGGAGAATCGGGCAATAGTGAGGCGCATCAAGACCACCGTAGATGAAATTAGTCTCGTTGATTGGGTAGACCAATGGTGACGATGCAATCGAAACCCGCTGATATTCAGTTGTTTGTCTGGTCTACCATACTCACTAGGTTTGAGATGGTTGTCAATCATAATGCGTTTAATGTAGTGTTGTCGATTTGGACCCTAGTGATAAAGAGCCTCAAATCCTCTCGAAGAAAGAGGAGGAATTTCTGAATCTTCAAAAGAAATGGCGGTGATGGTCTATTTAAACCAACAACCAACTCAAAGGGTGAGCTCATCTTTCACTACTACGATGCGACGCAGCATTATCAATCGAGTGAGCTACTGTGATGTTGCAAGGAGAGGATCTGAATGAGGTCAAAAAGAGACATTTTGACCGGAGCATAGGTGAGTTGTTTCATAACACTCTCCTCAGGGACAGGAATTTGAGCCCGAGGTGCATTGCACGAATAGAGAGACCCGAGGTCATGGGGCTAATGAGGAAGGAGGAACTCCTTCTGGGGCAGAGAAATGAAAACTCAATGGTCGAATTGTAGATGGGGATGGATTATCATACTTCCTTGGGTTCTAGTGGCGATATGAATTGTGTCGATTTGAGAAGGTGGAAGGTCGGGAGTGGAATCACTAGAGGTCTGAGTGGATCGTTGGGGCTCAGATGGAGCTAAGATGACAGGAGATACTTGTTTCTCCTCCTCCAGCAAAAGATCACTTTCTTCCAAAAGGTTGTTGACGACAGATTGAAGAGCTTTACATCCCTCGGTATCATGACCCGGGGTACGGTGGTAAGCACAAATCAGATCAGAGTTAAACCAGGTAGGTTTAACTCCTTTAGGGTTATAGGGTTTAATCGGAGGAAGAGATATGGATGAAGATTGGATAAGTTGGCGAAGGATTTCAGTGTAGAACCCGGTAGATGAAGATGAGGACAGAGATGATGAAGGCGCCTCTTTTACTTTAACAGACTACCGAGGTAAAAGAACCTGCATGTTAGGTTTGACAGTTTTTTTAGGGATCATCTTATTTTTTTGGACATCTGGAGGAGCAGCCTTGGGCACTTGAGATGGAAGTAAGTGAGACATGATTGATTTTGGTGGAGGGGGAGCCCCTAAAATAGATTTTGAAGATGATGGAGATGTGACAAGTGTTGTGGTCTTCAAAGATAAAGGAGGTTGCTTGGTCGAAATTACTGATGATTTAGATAATGTTGATTTAGATGAGGAAGAAGCTCCCAAAGTAGGTGTAATCGGAGGAACATAGGGCGCCTTGGTTTTTGGTAATGAAGATGATGATCTCCGATAAAAGAGGTGACGTCCTTTTAGTAGGTAAGTCCACTTTTCGAGGTGTTGGTGAAGAATGTGTTGTAGAAGAAGATGATGGTTTTGATAAGTGTGTAGAAGAAGACGCCTTCTCAGTGGACAAATCCAATCTTTTATGAGGCGTAGAGAGAGATTTTTGTGGGAAAGCACCAAGAGTCTTGATGGTTCGAAATATGGGCTTTCCTTTTTCAGGGATGGTGACAACTTCAACGGCATAAGGTGATTGTAACCTTTTCGGGGGAAGCAAATGGGGAGGTACTGATGATGCAACGTTAGATTCCGGTTGTCTCGGTCTAAGTTCAGGAACCGAGCGTATAGGTGTTGGTGCTACTTCTTTAGATTTTCCCTTAATAGGCAAAGTAACATTGGTGATGGAAGAAGTGAGTGATGAAGAAGCAGCTCTGCAAAGGAACTACTTCACGATGCACAAGAATTGGGGTGAAACTACTATAGGAAAGGAAACAAGAAGAGTCAAATCAAAGACGCTTCCGTCAAGTCACAATTATAGGTACGTCACCAAGGGCATAGTCACAGCGAGAATGGGAGCAACAAGTAGATGTATCTCGCGTGGAAACTCGAAGGGATGTAATTGCCTCGAGTATTGAAAGAATGTCCGACGATGAGACAGATGGGGATGACACTGTCTCGGGTATGGATGGAAGGTCGATAAAGGAGCAGAGAGAGATGAATCCGTATCTAGCAATGTAGGAATATTCAAAGATGGGCTATCTCAAGATGGTGGAATTCTAGTGATTGGCGAAGTGGAAGGAGGTTCTGGTTTCGGTCGATGTGTTCGCAGATGGCTTAGTTTCAAGAAGATTCTTCAAGAGAGATGAAGTCGATAGTATGAGTATTTGGTTTTGAGACTCAAGCATTATGGTTCGGGAATGATTAGGAAAAGGTTGTTTAAAAACATCCAACGCTCGATTTGGGGAGCATTTGGGTTATCCGAATGAGCTCGCCTTTATCAATGAATTTCTCGACAAGATTTTTAAAGGTCCGACATCGCTCAATGTCATGACCTTTGTTCTATGATAATGACAAAATCATTTTCCCTATACCGAATGGACGTTCTTGGCTTTCATCAATATTCCTAATGGGAGGAAGTTCGATCATGTGGACTTCCAACATTTTTTTAGGATAGAAGCATATGATTCCCAATGAAGTGAAGGATCGAGATGATGAAGTCCCTTTTCGAGAAGATGAGGGTCTCTTCGTGGTGTTTGATTAGAAGTGGTATCGGCTCATGGTGTTTTTAATACGATAGCGTTGGTGGATCCCTGATTCTTGTCTTTAGAAGTGGAAGGATTTGATTTGGTAAACCGAGAAAATCTGGTTTAGATTTAGAGCGAAGTTTTAACTTCCCTTGTTCAATGGCGAGATTCAAGTTTGCGTGCCATCGTAAAGGCTTCTTCAAAGGTATGAAAAGTCTGGATCCTTAAAGTGGAAGAAATGTGATTAGCACAAGATCGAGTAAACAACTCGATCTGTTGGGATTGAGGAAGGAGAAAGACAATTGATTGATTATCCCTCTCCAACGAGCGACAAAGTCTGCAATAGACTCATCATCGAATTGACGAATGTTATAAAGATCTGTAATCGAGATCTTATGCGTGATATTTATTGAAAAGTTTTCAACAAACATCTGAGCCAATTGAGAGAAAGAAAATAAGGAATGTTGAGGAATGTTATTGTACCAGTCTAAAGCAGGACCTGCTAGAGACATAGGAAAAGTACGGAGCATAAGCTCCTGATCCTGGACTATGAGGTAGCAAGCATGTTTGAATGCTCACAAATGTTGTTGAGGGTCCTCTCGACTATGAAATTTTGAAAATTTAGGAAGTTCCCATTGGGGAGGATAAGGCTTAAAAGCCACTGAGGGATGAATGGGTTCATTACACACTTCTTCAAAGGAGTATGAAGGACGAGCCCCTTTGTGGAGGCTTCCAAGTCTGCGATTTTCTTGAAAAGAATTTGAACCACGTCAGATTGAGGAGGAGGCACACTGGCATGTCCTACATAAGAAGCAAATGGTGGATGTTGTTGAGGTGTCAACGGGGGATTCATCTGTTGATTGATAGGATGATAAGAGGAATAACCAGGCGTTCTGGGTGACGCCTGGTGGGGTATTTGCTGTGAAGGAGCCTGTGTATAGGCAGGTTGTGAGATAATAAGTGGTTGAGAAAATGAAGGTTGGATGACGGATGGAGCCTGTGATTGGTGGACTCCTATGCTTGTTGATGAATCGGACAGATTGAGGAACATGGGTGCCGATTTGATTGGACATATTGGGGAACAAGACCTGAAAGAGGGTTTCTACTGCCGGATTAGGCATTAAGGGTGCCGATGCTAGAGGATGGGCGAAGGTCACTGTTGCTGGAACATTGGAAGAAAGACCCACTGGAGGATGAGAAGCAGGAACCAACTGACTATTCGGAGGGGGTTGACTCATAAAGGGGTACTGACCTTGGGACACGATGGAGGGCATAGATGAATTAACAAAGCAATATGCGGGCACGCGACGCACTCATTATAGCCAGGCGAGGACCTCTCGAAAGTAGGTTGTGGAATATTCGAGGTAATCATGCAGTGTTAGGAATAGGTAAGACTATTTGAGAACTAGTCGATATGGCTCGGTGGAAGAGAAAAAGGAGGCACAGGGCACCGCCTTCTCCGTGGCTCGAGGCGAGAGAGATGATGCTAACTATTCTACAAAGGCCCGGGATGGTTCACGAGAATAATCGTATACACTTGCTGATTGGTGGTCCTTGATCGATATTTGAATAGACTTGCGTACTAGGTAGTCCATGAGGGCTACTGGATTGCGAGATCGAGGAGCGCCTCGAAATTCAGTGATCCCCGCGAGGAACATACTCGAGTTAGAAGCAGATGATATTTCAAAGGACTAGGGAAGCTGGACGTGATGGGGTTATTTGGCTTGATAGAAAGGATTATATGACCAAGATGGGGAACCAACACAATAGTGGTCCCGAGGAAGATCTCGGGTGTGAAAACATCCACACTAGTGGTAATCTCGAAGAAGAAGGGGCCAATTGAGCCATTCTTCTAGATTGTGACCGAGTGATGACCGTCATAAACACGCGAAAAGAAGATTGACCTAACTAATGCACACGACAATTCAAGCAAAGACAGTGATTATCTCCTTTAAGTTTTGATGCTTTTAAGAAAGAAAATATTAGGGAAGGCTTTTTAGAACAGAACTACTCGATAGCCAAACTAAGGATGGTTTGGGAATGTTTGGTGAGGAGTCCCGAAGGCACTTCAAGAAAAGACAGTACGTGGCTTGATATAGGGCCTACCCCCGCACTTCACACACCGCTGCGATAAGGAGTCGGTGCTTTGCCAATATATACCGTAACTTCCGTGAATTTATAGCACGCCCGAGTACCGCGTAGGCTCTTCCTCTCGATGTCACTTCCAAGTAGGCGAGGCCAGGGAAGGAATTTTGTTTAAATGCTTTATACCTAGTGATTTTGGCTTTGTGTGCAAGGGTGAAAAATAAAAATCAAATAGTGTCACTACCGATTTTGATCAATTTTCCAAATTAATTAAAACTAGATGAAAACATACAAAGAAGAATGACAAAGAAAAGTTCTTTTAAGCACTTAAAAACGAAGTGTTTGATTTCGATGAAGACAAGTCAAACAAATTATTTCCCAAATGCGATTAAATTCTTTTTAAGCACCAAAAATTGAAATGTTCGAATGTGATAGACAACAAACAAAGAATTTTTATTTTTTATTTTTTTATTTTTAGTTCCTAAAAAGGAGAAAACACCGTAAAAGAGAAATACCTGTAGATTTAGCTCTCCAAGGTGTGTGGACTTCAAAAAGCGCGTTGTTGAGCTCTTCCCCTCGAACAATCCCACGAACAAGCAAAGTGCTCCGCAAGAAGAGGTTAAGCAAACACCAAACAAAATCCAGAAAGATATATCCGGATAATGGTGAAACGGAAATTTCTATTTCAAGGAACTAGAAAAATTTCAAGGAAATAAAATTTCACATAAAGAGCAAGATTAAAACGATGAAAGGAAATGCTCAAGCAGAACTGATAGAAATCAGTGAAGAAAAAGAACAAAGCTCAAAACTAGAAAAGAAATGAACTTACCAATAAGGGACTTTGGTTAGGTCCCACTGGCATGCGTGCATGTAGATCAAGGATTTTGCGCGCTTGTTACCCGTCCAAGTTAATGCACCAAACTAAACAAAAACCTCGAAAACTCCAATGAAATCGATACCGATGGACAAGATCCGAAGATGACGATGAGGAAGCCGATGTAGATAAGACGGCGCACACGAGCAATTCCGCACAATAGATCCAAGTAACTCCGCGAGACACCGATGCTTGACAAAAAGACCACGTTAAAAGATATTTACGTGGACCGCCCGAGAAGCGGTCCCGAAGCGATGAGCTCCTCATGGATGTCACCACGTTTTCAATTAAGTAAAGAAGCATACATGATAAAAGATGTACGTATAAGACTAGATTTTCTGATCAAAGTAATAAAAGTAATCTAAACAAGCAAGTGCGTAAAGCAAAAAGACAGAAGCTGTGAAAACAAAGTCGGATTTGTGTTACTCGTGTCCTTTACCCGTCTCGCAGGATGATCGGCGCGATTATGGTGAATCGAGAATGTGATCGGCGTCGATTATGAAAATCGGCGCCGATCAAGTGAAAATTGTCATCGATCGAATAAGATCGGTCATCGACAGTCGACTCAGTCGATCGGGGATGAATGCGCGAGAAGATTTGGAAATCGAAAGGAAGGCAAGATCGTTAACGCCTCCACGGATCCGCAGAGTCCTGAAGATACTCGGGTGAAGATCTACCTGTCTTTGAACAGAGTCAGTCACCGAAAATCAATGGAGACGCATGCGATGTTGATGTGATAAGAAGCAGTAACGGTGTTCTCCTCTCGTGGATTGATTCGGACAAGATCCGCTCTCATTTGATAGATAATGTTGACACTAGATGCGCAAAATCTCTCGTTCTCTCTCTTTCACTTCTGCCTCGTGTTTCTTTCGCGATCTCGTCTCTCGAGTGTTCGTGCGTGTCTTTTTTTTTTCGTCCTCAGTAACCGAGTTCGGGGCTTCTATTTATAATCGGCGCCGCTCTAAAAATCGGCGCCAATCCGTATCCGGGCGCGCGATCATGCGGCAGAACTCTCCGAGATGGCCAAAATGAATGATTTCTAGAAAGATAAGAGTTATCCCTCCACCTCAAATATGGGAAATATCCCGCTTGGGGAAGAGGAGAAATAGGGGTGATACATAGATAGGATAAATGGGGGTAGATAAGTGGTTAGGATACATGTGAAGAGGTGTAATTAAATAGTTAATATTTAATTACTCACGATAAGATATAATGGGGTGAATTAAACTTAGAATAGGTGTTTAAATTACAAATCAAATAATATCCCAAGGGGATAGTGGTGACATAAACATGCCCCAAAGTTACAGAGAGAGCAACTGCACAAGGGACACCGAGATTGGATAATCAATTTTAGGTGTCTACATGGGTATTGGTGAGGTCCCAAGTGTAGGGGAAGATTTGGTTAGGTGACAAAGGTGGATGAGATACTTTGCGGTAGAGATGCGGGGGTGAAGGTGAGGACATAGGCATTTTGAGTTTCTGTAAACATTTCAGGTATATGATAGAGGTGTCTGGATCGGTCATCTGCATTTGAGTAGAATAGGGGGTACTCAAACGTTCCCATAGGACTCATCTATCTTCTGGAGAATGATAGTCTTCAGGTGTGAATTGGAATTTTTGTATGGAAGAAAGGTGGGTTGTGATTCCGGTCCACTGTGGGTGTGATGTAGGGGGTAGACGAGGCATTGTATCAATAGGTGTTAAGAGGTCAACCGGTCGCTGAAAAGATTTAGGCGATGAAGAACTAATAGGTAGGAGGGCATGTTTGAGAGGATCCGGCATGGTTCTGAATCTGGTGATGTCGGTGTAAGAGGTTTCGCATCTAAGGATGACAAAAGAGTAGCGAGCCTTCCTCTTGTGCAAGAAGAGTGGTAGAAGGAGATGTTTGGGAAATAGATAAGTTAGATAACATCCTTTCGCAGCTCTTGTAGGGATGTGGTGTAAGAAGACTCATCTATGAGAAGAGAACTCTCGGGCGCTTAACTCCTTCATGGGTAAAGGAATGATTTCGCTTGTGTCAAGATGATGATGAAGGAGGTTCGGGCCCTCGCGTCGGTGAAGAGGCTTCGATTCAAAATGTTCTCGATAGAGGCTTTTGGGCTGGGAGTCGAAGATCGTATGGATCTCATGAACACTCTCCTTGCTAAGATATCCTGGTTTATATTTACTATTGGAAGAGTGATTCGGGAATGGTTTGTTGAAGATTTTCAAATTTCATTTGGCAGGGCATTAGGATTATCAAGGGTTATATCCCTGCATCAACCATTTCTGCACTATGTTTTTCAACATCTTGCAATTTTCGTGACTATGTCCCTTTACGTGGTGAAAGTTACGAAGTCATTTTCTTTGTACTCAAGAAGGTATAATACGCGGGTGGAGTCAAACCCGGAGTGAGGTTTAACAAGAGGCAAGGTGATAGCTCCGGCTTTAAGCAATTTTTCCAATATTACACCATATGTTTCTCCCGGAAGTGGAGTGTATTTGAGGCTCTGCTTTATATTTATAGGTGGTTTTTAGGTGGGGTATTAGGCATGGTGGTTGGGATTTGACCATCACCTCGTGCACGGCTCCTTTTGATTTGAGCGAAGCGCCATGGGTGAGGATTGGTGGTGTTAGGTTTGTTGGTGGAATCTTGGGTTCGAAAAGTGGGGTTTTGTTGCGTGACATGCATTTCTCTTCCTCTAAGGCTCGAATCTCTAGTTTTCAAGCCATAGTAAAGGCCTCAAATCAAATGTACGAAAGTTTGAATTTGGAGGGTAGGAGAGATGTGTTTAGCTGCAGCCCACATAAATAGTTCGATAAGTTCGAGTCGAGGCAAGGCATACGTAAGTTGGTCGATAAGGCCTCGCCATCGTCCAACGAAATCTCGATAGATTCATCTTCAAATTTTCGGATGGCATAGAGGTCGGTGATAGATACTTTCTGGCAATGTTAATGGAGAAATGATCCAAGAAAGATTGGGCTATTTGGTTAAAAGAGAAGATTGAGTCTTTGGGTTAAAGCAATCGTACCACTCCAAGGCGGTCCCGAGTAAGGACATGGGAAAGGTGCGATAGTAGTAAAGCGTCTTCGTGAGCAATCGACATACATGTGCATGTCTAAATGATCATAAGTGTTGTTGAGGGTCCTCCTTACTATTAAAACGGGTAAATTTTGGTAATTCCCATTGAGGAGGATATGAATGAAGGGGGACAGAAGGGTGAATAGGCTCCTAACAAACTTGCTCGTATGTCAAGGCGCTACGACTTCCCGAAACAAAGCCTCCAGATTTTGCATTTTGTCCATCATTTGTTTGATGAAATCCGTGGTTAGATGAGATGATGGTGTGGTTGTGTAAACGGAGGCAAATTGGACCAAGGGCCTCCGCTAGATAGTGGTGGGATTAAGTGTTGATAAGGTATGGAGGATGAATATGTTGAGGCTGACCGAATAGGGATGTCCCATATAAGATGTCGAGGTCACTGGATACGTGTATGGGAATGAAAAGGTAGGTGTAGCTTGAGAAGGAAAGCTCATGTGGATAGGTGGCGAAGAGAAAGTCATGAACGCAGAGCGATCTGCAAGAGAGATGAGGTAGGCACAGGTGGTAACGATATGTGGGTCCAAGATTAACCAACTGGAAAGCCAATCACTGTCGTATGAACCTCTAAAGCCGCGGATTAGAGACGGGGCTAAAGATGCAGAAGCAAGGCGGTGTTATCAAAGTGGAGTGCAGGAGCTAAGTGAGTTGCTTTATACTAATAGGCATGCCAACAAGGGAGTCACCATCGGTGTACGGTCGGGGCATGAGACAAATAGTATTGTACAAATGCTTAGATTAAGATCTCAGAAATTTGGCAAATTCCTTATCTCCTACGTGAGAATTTTGGGGATCTCACCGGTGTCCGTAGGGTTCCCTATAGAATGTGAAGGGGTGATTTAGGAAAAGGCACAGAGCAGCATGTGAAACCATGGCGGCGGCTTGCTTTCAGTGATAACATACCATGGACAAGAGTACACAAAGTAGGGCTTTAATCTATCGGAAACAAAACAACCTCGAGTAATGGTGAAATTGGCGTTGCTTTGGTTTGTCGGGAATAGCAAAGACAATGAACTGAGCATATCCGGTCCCAATAAGCTGATGTCGATTAGACTATATCCGACGCTTGATGCCACTTAACCGATATCGGTGTAATAAGACTAGTG